>JARFXV010000303.1:0-85000 GCA_031761425.1 Cosmopolites sordidus
GGTAGACAAAAAGATAGAAGCAGATATTTGCTGTCTCACTTAGTCCGTGACACCTCCACTTATATATATTAGCAATATAGTAGTATTATATATGTTTTCTCTCAAGAAACATAACCTCGAAAATTGATACGAAATCTAAACTTTGTTTACAAAATATATATGTTATTAATAAGCCTAATATATCCATAAAATTATAGTGTAAATATATTGCTGTTAGTTTTGTAAGGGTAGATGTCAGAAAACAAATAAAATGAACTCAAAAACTTACCTTTAAACGACAAAATTTTCAATACCTTGCATTGGCGCCGTTTGTTTTTGGTGAACTGTCCAATGTTTGTGGGTGACAGCTGGTCAGTTTTGGGAACTTAAAATTATAATTCCTGCATCATTCGTTTGAAAATCACAATGTAAATCATAGTGGCTTTTTCATGTCACTCTTCCCCTATACGAAATAAAATTGAAAATGTGTGACGCTATATATATATATATATATATATATATATATATATATATATATATATATATATATATATATATAAAATATAGACTAAACGGGCAGATCTCTCAATGACAGGAAAAAGAAGATAACTAATAACTGATAACTAAAAGAACATAAACACTCAAACACTCAATTTTGTATAATCGAAAAAAGATGGGTTTTGCCGAACATTGTATAGACCAGAGCCATGTTTTATTCCATAAACCAATAATGATGTTGTAATGTAATAAATTAATACATAGCTGCAATAAAAGCAGGCTGTTAAATTACCTGGAAATTTCCGAAATTAAAAAAAAACATATACGATGGTACAAACCTAACAAACACCCAGCTAGAAAATACACATAGCTTTGGAAATACACCAATTATTGAAAGTGTAATAAATTTCACGAGACAAAAAAAAGCGACTTCCACTAGTCAGCAATATATTGTGAAACAAATACAAAGGGTTTGTATTATTATTACTGTTACAATGTTTCACCAAGAGCCAATCGCGCAATCAATCGAATGAAAATTTTAGTAAATTTCTAAAGACCGTAGCGTGGTAGAATAAGTGGCATATCAATTAGTTGCTTTTTTTTTGATCAAACAAAACATGTCGGAAAAACAACGGAACTTTTTAAAATTAAAGAAATCTACCATCGCCTTCTTTTGAAACAATACATAATCTGCAAGCTGTACATCTCTAGAGCTAATATTTAATTTTGTTTCAAGCTCGCTAAAACTTTTATCACCATAAAGAATTTATGGTGATCATTGTTTATCCCGTACACGTGTGTTAGAGTGGTATAAGCAATTCCACGACGGTCGTGATGCTTTGGAAGACGATCCAAAGCCAAGTCGATCAAAAAACAAAAAAAGCGATTCCAAGTCGAATAATAAATTTAGCATCTCGTTTGAAAGGACTGATGGGCGAAATCGAAGAGGATTCTTCAAGAAGTCTTCTAAGTGTTTTGGGGTAAGTTGGAGTTTCTCATTGAATTGCACATAGAACACTACAAGAGCAACTACTTAATCTTTATCATGTACAAAATGTACAAATACTCTATATACTGATTTTCTGCTGTCAACCAGATTTTAAATAAGCTACCATTATTTTTTTACAGAAACATTTGAATTCATGAAAAAAGTTTATGGTGATGGTTGTTTATTCCCTTACACATTTGTTTGAATGGTATAAGCCATTCCACGATGGTCGTGGTGAAAGACGCCTCAAAGCCAAACCGGTCAAAATAACAAAAATCGCGTTTCGAGTTAATGCAAAGCATGCGTGAAGGACCTTATTAAAATAGCATGACGGAACTACACAATCCTGGAATCGATGGTAACTGGTGATGAGATTTAGTGTTTCAAGTACGATCTTCAAATAAGTCCTCAGGCTCTCCAAAATCGAAAATATTGCGTTACCAGAAGTCACGAGAGAAGACATTATTGATTTGTTTTTACGGGTCGGTCGTAACAGTGCTGGAAGCCTTCTTCTATCAGCTCCGCGCGTGCCGCTTTCTCTTTCACATCTTCAACAGACTCAAATCTTGTTCCTTTTAATGCAGATTTCACCTTAGAAAATAGATAGAAGTCGCACTGCGCAAGATCCGACGAATAAGGCGGATGATCTAACACTGGGATGCTGCATTTGGCTAGAAACCTCTTGACGGACAATGCCGGCGTATTGTCTTGGTGGAAAACCCATGACTTTTCTGACCCATATTTTCACAATTCTGATTGTTTTTCCTTATTCGTTCAGAGTTCAGCAAGAACGTGAAGGTGGTAATGTTGATTAATAGTTTGACCTTCAAGACCCCAGTGAAGGTACACAATCCCCTGAATATCGAAATAAACAATCATCATTGCTTTGAATTTTAATTTGCTCATTATCATATATATCTCATATATATATATATATATATATATATATAATATATATATATATATATATATATATATATTTATATATTTATATATATATATATATATATATATATATATATATATATATATATATATATATATATATATATATATATATATATATATATATATATATATATATGGGAGAAAACGTTTTGAAAGAGCTGTGTTACGATGTGATGAACAAGGTCGCTCTTTCATGACCGGCTTTTTCAAGGCCTAATTTTCATTATGTTTAAAACCCTATATTTAGTAAGAACATTAACAATTTAATTATTTTTTGCAACCGATTTCAAACCAGAGTTTTTCAATTCGACTGAATTTCATTTTTGTTTTTTTTGTGTCTATGTTAAGGATATTCCCGCCAGATGTAAACCGATTTTCAAAATTATTTTTTCATTTGAAAGATATTAGCTTAAGGGTAGCCCTGTATAATTTCATTTCATGAAAAACAAACCGTCTCTCAAGTAGTAACATAGGGGCTGAAATTGTTTGCTTAGTCATTGAATTTTAAAATTTTGCTTTTCTTATTTGATATTTCATTAAAATTTCAAAAGACAGTTTTTTTTGTACTTTAGATAACAATGGCATCTGAAACAGCAAATCCAAAGAAGCGTAAAAGACCCACAGCATCTATAATAAAAGAAGCTGTTAGTAAAGTGCTCGAAAAAGGACAGTCTATAAAAAGCCGCCCTTTTCTTTGATATTTCTAGAGCTTACTTAGCAAAGATTGTTAGGAAGGTAAAATCTTCTGGCAAATCGTCCTACAAACATAACACTAACATAGAAAACTTGTAGAGATGATAATTATTAATTGCATCAGCAGGAGATGATCATTAAATCATCTCCTGATAATGCTAACACGATTAGCGAAACGTGCGTCGAGAAGTTGAAAAAAGTGATTTGGTGTTTAGTGATATATCTCTTTTTAGTGTTTCACACCAAAGGTTCCAATAGAAGAATTGACCTAACATAGGTAATAAGCGTATTTTTACTATGGAACAAGAAGACTTACAGCAGATTATTTGAAAACTGCATCTGAAATATGCTTCGGGCTTTCAAGACAACTAACAAAAAACCTGTATTTGATTATGCGAAAGCGAATTCTTTTTCTCCAAATAGATGGAAGGACATTCAAAGTGCAAGCGAATGTTGGTTGAAAGGCTTTATGAGTCGATACAAAGAATAAGGAGTTAGAAAATCTAAAAGAACTTCAGTTTCCAGTTTAAACTAGTTTTAACAAAAACGTAAGCACGTTTTTTGAAAAACTTACCGATGCCTATGAACGATTTAATTTTTCGTACATGATATTTAACCGTACATGATATTTAACACAGACGAAACAGGCTGCCGCACTGTAACTAATCCTCTCAAATGTATTGCTGAAAGAGGGTCGAAACAAATGGGACAAGTGAAGTCAGGTGAACGAGGAACTTTGGTGACAACTTTGTTTTTCATTAATGCTGCTGGTGGCATTTTACCGCCAATGTTTATTTTCCGGCGGATAAATTATAAAGATATTATGCTAGCCAATGGTCCACCAGAAGCTCCTTGATTGGCAAATATTTCTGGATGGATGAATGAAGAATGTTTTATTAAAGTTTTCAAACATTTGTTTCATAGTGCTTGTGAAGCCCTCAAAAGAAAATCCGGCATTGATTATTATGGATAATCACAGCTCACATATTAATTTCAGAGTGATTCAATTTACTGGAGAAAGCTCTATTGTAAAATTCACATCTCACCACACTGCAGCCATAAGCTCTCTTGATGTAACCTCTCTTGATGTAAGCTTCTAGATGTAACAGTATATAGACCCTTCAATAGTAAGTGTAGAATTATTATAAATGAGTAAATGTGGTCAAACCCTGGTAAAACGGTGACCATTTACCAAGTTGGACAGTTTGTGAAAGATGCATATCTATCAGCTCTCAGTCATCACAATATTACATAAGGTTTTCTCAAAACGGGTATTTATCTCTTGAATTCGAACGTATTTGGAGAAGAAGAGTTTCTATCATCCTTTGTGACTGATAGATCAGATCCATCTGCTAAAGTCGATTCCAATAAGGAAAATAATAATAGCAACGTAACTGAAATCGAAGAGAATTTGCCTCAACAGCATTTACCTGCTTGTGCACATTCATTGCCAATTTCCAGAACTTTGGAAACAGAAACTGTATCGTCAGCTAATTTAAACGGGTACTCCTAAGAAAAATAAGATAGCAGAATATGACGCAAACCAGCAAAGAAAGAATGTGAAGAAAATGACTACAAAAAAATCTATGAAATTGCTTATTAAGATATCTAAAACAAATAATGATACAGACTCAGATACATCAGATTCGGAAGCTATATATATTAATATAGTATTGTCAGAAGTAAAAAAGGTTCCAATTAAAGATAAAAATAAAAGAGGAAGATAACAGGATAATAATTGTATAGTGTGCAATGAAAATTATAGAAACAGCGGTCAAGAATGGTACCGGTGCAAAATTTGTAACGGTTGGGTATATGAATCTTATGGCGTAAAAGGGAGAATGCATTATTTTTGCCAAAACTGTTTTGAAGTTTTTTTAATTATTTATTTTTGTTTTTAATTCAGATTTTTCAAAAGGGAGATTGCATTATTTATGCCAAAACTGGTTTTAAGTTTTTTGAATATTTTTTTTTTAATTTAAATTTTTTTTATAAATATTTTTAAATAACATAATAATAGTTCCTAAAAATACCATAGCTGGTTAGTTTGCAATGACTGATCTGAAACAGCTAAATTTTAGAATCTTTTTCGGGTGTGAAATGCTTGATATCCATTATTCTTAAGTTCTCAATATTAAGTTATTTTTCATAGCTGCCTTTTTTAAGTGGAATCGTTGGAACTCTGTGGGTCATACTATGAAAAATGGACATTTTTACTTTCCATAACTGATTTGAACTTGCGTGAATAGTTGTATTTTAATTTATTCGGGGTCCTTAATATTTTTAAATCTAATTGAGAATGGTTGCGAAGTCAAAACATGTCAGAGAATATCTTAAATATGTTGTGAAACAAATACAAAGTGTTTTAATTATTATCATTAAAAATTTCTTGTTTAATTATTAATTATTTGCATTTTAATTAGTTATTAAATGTTTAGGTAATGGCAAATATACATATGTCTTCGCAAAAAGTATAGGCCCGGGCACTCATTTGATTTTTCTGGTAAGCTAATTTGTAGAATTAACTGCGCTATTGATAAAATTGAAGTAAAATTGATCGACCGAACTCACTAACACAAATAAACCACAAAGTTTGCCGCATAAATTTGTTGTATATTTAATGAGTCGTGTTCACCCTTACTATTAAATTTTAAGACGAGCCTTAGTTCTACAGAAATGTAGTAGAAGAAAAGAGACAACAGAGTAAGGCCGTCAGAAAAGACGAGCCTGGATGAACTATTTATTGGTCCTTTTGGAATGTGCCCCAAGTAAAACAAATATATAAGATTAATGAAATTGCAACAGGACGAAATTAAGATCTTTTGTATTAATTAGAACTAAACCTGATGTTACATTATAAGAAAGTTAGACTAGGTAATAGATATTTTTTGAAATTACTTCTCTTTGTTAAAGATTAAATAACATATTATCATTTTAGACCGTGGGAAGTTTAATGGTTGGAGGAGTTGGATGTGAGCACTAATTTACAATTTATTTCTATATTTTTGTTTTTGGCATAGTTATGTATCCTTGTCTATATCTTGTAAAAAGGCATAAACTAGTGGGCTTAATATATTTTAATGAGCAACGATTCTTAACATCATCTTGAACAAAAAGTTTCCATAAAACATGTACCCAAAATTCAACCATTTGCGCCAGAACTTTTTTTAATTCTTCGAAATATTATTTAAATATAATATAAGGTGTCCGAAAATAGCGTCGAAATATTTTGGTAGGTGACTCTAGGTATTAAAACATAAAAAAAGTTAATATAAATATACCCCAAAAATTGTTTCTTAAAAGGCCTGGTGCCCCTTAAAGGGGCTCTCCCTAAAGATAGTTTTTTCGTAATATTTTTTAAGCAATTTATGCTAAAGTTGTGAAATTCGGTATACTTCAATAAGTTGGAATGGAACAACGTTTTTTTCTATTAATAATTGAATATTTTAGTCAGGGGCGTCACATAGGAAAAAAACGTTTTCCCATTCCAACTTATTGAAGTATACTCAGTTTCACGAGTTAACATAAAGCGTTTCGAAAATTTTGCGAAAAAAACCATTTTCGAAGTTCCCCATTTAAGGGGCTCTTGCCCCTTTATGAACCAATTTTTGGGGTATGTTTATGGGAACTTTTTTTATGTCTTAATCCTTAGAGTCACCGCCCAAAATATTGCGACTTTATTTCCGGACACCCTGCATGTATTATTTAAAAATAAAATGTAATATTTTTATAATCTTTCATTCAATGGGTTTTAACATAAATTTGGTTTGTTCTTTTTACAAAAAAAAGGAAATCTTACACAGTATTGTCATGTAATGTCAAAGTTGAAATTACTAGCACTAATTTTTCACACCATAACGTATTATGAAGCACTTGATTAATTCATTTTTAATTTAATGTTCAAAATCTCTCCTACTTTAGTATTTGCAAGCCTATGCAAGCACCGTTATAATTAGTCTTCTGGAATACGTTGAAAAAATGCTAACATATTTAACATCTGGTTGGCAGCACTATATCAGTAGGTAGAGTATTTGTATACTTTGTACATGATAAGCACAAAGTAATTGCCCTTTTAGTGTAGATTCTTATACACAAATTTATACAGACACAACTAGGAACACTAACAGATACTAGAAAGCAATTCGATCGTTCTTTATTAGTAATTGCTATTAAAATGAATAAACTTCATTCATATAATGTAGCCGTTTTTCCACACCCATATTGTAACATTATAAAAGGGATAGTTTCCTGTGCAGATTTAGCTAACTGTTCAGAAGAAGAAATTATTGAAAACATGAAGGATCAAGACATAATTGGACGTTATAGAATTATCCCTAAGGGTTCTTAACAGAATTCTTCAGAAGCACTGCTTGTTCTCTCCTTTAAGACGCACGCCCTATCAACAAGAGTAAGGATGGATGGATGATGATAAGGATGGAAGAGCAGGATGGTACTCACTCCGGGTTCTACCATATATCCTTCCGCCTCTAAGGTGTTTCCAATGCCAAAAATTTGGTCACACATCCTCTCGATGCTCCTCGGCAGAAATTTGTCCGTCGTGTGGTTATCCAAATCACAGTAAATCCCCGTGTTATCTCCAGGCCGTATGCGTAAACTGTCAGGAATCTCATTCTCCACGATACAAAGGATGTCCAACATACAGAAGAGAGTTTGAGATACAAAAAATAAGAATTATCGAAGGCTTATCTTACCCAGACTCAAAAAGAAAATGCCACTCTCTACATCTATCCAACAACATGAACTACAACAAAGCTGTAACATCACACCTCGTGACCCCTTCCATGTCCGCTGTGTCGATTTCGACGCAGTGTGACTTCCCTCTTTTTCCCATTATACCCTGATCCAATCCAGATCCTCAGACCTCTCTACCCCCACCCACCTCCTCATACCTAACTACCCTTTCGATAGTCTTCTCCCCTCAACATGCACCTATCGCTCTTCACACCATAGAGCTGCGGCTCCTAAATAATGCTCCGAAAAATCTTTAATCGTGCACTTTGGCAGAAAGAATCCTGTCCTAGATCTCACTCGTTTGCATTCTTGTGCCGAAATATTCTTTCTCGGACTACCGGAAAATTCCTTGGCCTCACATTTGATCATCGTCTTTTATGGAAACCACAATTAACGGAACTTGTTCCGACTGCACAAGGTCACTCAGCTTCCTGCACACTATACCTGGGGTGCTGATTATCGTTCGCTTGGGAAAACTTACCTATCAGCAATCAAGCCGAAAATGGATTACGGCTGTACTTATACCATTCTGCTCCAGCTTCTTAATTTAAACTGATTGATCCGATTCCAAATTCTGCTATCAGAATGTCCCTGGGACTTTTCCGCACCACACCTGTCATCAGCCTCTACTGCGAAGCAGAGATAGGAGACCTTTATCGTATCGGAGTACCCAACTTCTTATGAACTATTGCTAGAATTTAGCTTCCAGGGCATTTCTTCCACAATTCAACACTCTCCTTAAACCCCTGCCCAACATCAATCCCCTCTTTACTCCAGGATCTCATCCTCTCCAAACTTGCTCCACACCTTTACATCTCTCAAAAACAAATTTAACCTCCCCCCTCCAGACTGTTACCCAATTGCTCCTTCAAAACACCCACCATGGCCCTTTCAATTCATTCCCTTTGACTTCTCACTACTTCAATAGTATAAACAATGCACCTCAGTATCTTCTTTCAACCATCTATCCCGTTCTGTCCTGAATTCATTTCTCCCGACTAACATCATCTTTACAGATGGTTCTAAATCAAACTCCGGAGTAGGATCCACATTTGTATATTACTCACAAGGCTCCTCTATTCCCACTTTGATCTGCCACTAGCGACTAAGCTCCCAATCCAGTATTCTGACAGCAGAAAACCTAGCCATGGAAAAATCCCTTTTATTCATATATATTCAACCTCTATCCAAGTGGGTGGTCTGCTCGGACTCTGCTAACTCACTAAGATCACTAGAAAAAGGGTCAACGATACATCCAATTACATAGCTTTGCTTGGACCTCATTGAAGATATTCTTGCACTTGGCTCCTCTCTCCGATTTATACGGGTCCCTAGCCATTGTGGCATTATGGGAAATGAGAGAACGGATACTGACGCTAGAACAGCCGCCACCACAGGATCTCCTTGTCCCACTATAGTATCCTCTGATCTCCACTCTTTTACCAAATCTCTCGTTAGAAAAGAGATACAAAATAGTTAGAACTCCTTGGGAAGACGTAATAAATTAAAAGATCATTAAAACAGACTTTTACTTAAACAATTTTACATCATTTTCTTCCAGAAGAATATCCACAATTTGGTTCAGAATAAGAACGGGACACAGTGCTATTACTCATCAATATTTTTAGAGGTCTGAACCTTCTCCCATCTGCTCTCAATGCGGCGACCCCTTATCTGTCCGACATGTCCTTACAGAATGTCGCGCGTCCATTAACATCAGGGCACGTCTCAATCTCCCAAACGATATGCAATCTCTCTTAGGGTTAGACAACTTCGACTTGCTTTTCTCATACTTAAGAGAAATATTCATCATATACTGGATATAGTCCATCTTTTTTCCAAAAATAACTTCGTTCTCCTTGCTTTCAATCTGTTGGGTGCTCCTCTCAGTCTACTCCATTCTCACAGGCTTAAATAACATCTCCCAACACCACCTCTATCGCTTACATCTCGACTTTAAACACTAACAGCCTTCTTCAACAATATAATATGGTCGCTAAATAGTCACTGTTACCGATGGTTACCGATGCCACCGATACCGTTTCCGATATGTAACCACATGCCCCTAAATCTTACTCTTGTTCTAGTTACCTCCCACATTTTCGAAATTTTAAAACTACATTACCCGTATCCAAGAGTCTTAAGAAACTTGAACAAATATTTGCTGAGCTAAACGGGGCCTTTTTGGGCATTGTTACTAGTAAATACGCCTAGCCTCTTCAAGATTTTGGAAAGCTCCTCCGTAATAAGTATGTTGTAATACTTGTATAGAGAATAGAGCAAGCATCTAACGAGACTGATTTCTGGCCTTAAGATGTCATCAGTTGAGCTTAAACTGAACGCTTGAAAAAAGGCATGAAGGTATAGCCATATAAATCGGCCAAGTCTAATGGTGGCTGTAATAATATGAACCTCGCGCCATTCTGCGGTAAACGTTCACAACATTCAGATTGAGCGAAACCGTTTGTGACCGAAAATAATATAATAAAAATAATATTCTTTGTCTGTTGATACCAACAACTAGTGTGGTATCGCATTTGACTTGATGTTTATAATTTTATTTAATATTTGTGAACATCTATAAGTCAATGCTTACCTTGATGTAAGTGCTAATATTCGGTTCTGGAAAAACTGTTACACTTTTTTATTTGTTCTTCTTCTTCACCAATCTTCTTGTCTGTTTTTCCCTCTGTAAAGTGTTTTCACGATTTCTTCATCCGTTATCTTTAATACCCAGATCTCACTGGAATATGCCACTATGGGCCTGATTATCATATATAAATTCTCATTTTTTTCATCAATAAATATTTTTGATTTGCTTTTGCTATTCGGGTCCTCAGTTCTAAGACTGCGTTACCTGTCTCTTCTGTTAGTTTATTGGATGTAGCCCAGATACAAAAGGTTTAACCTTCTTATATTTGTATTCATTTCCATTTGTAAGCTATCACATATTGTTCGTTTTCTGTTTCGAATTGCATGTTTGTCATTATCATGTACTTTAATTTTTTTCAGTTTTATAAAATTTAAACATTTTCTCTTTTGATACTAGTTTGTTATGTCAGTGAATGACAAACCTATTTCAAATTTTAGCGACCTTACTATCTGCGGTTTTTTGATTCTTTCCTCGCACCCAAACCCATATTCCTCATATCAATCCTTTTTCTCATTATCCTCCCAGTGACACATTCCCCAGAAAATGTACTATTAGAAATGCTAAAGGAAACAGACAAAGGCTTAAAAGAAGGACTAGCAAAACTCTTCAATAATTGTCTCATGGATGGACAAATACCGACGTCGTGGCAAATAGTAGTGGTAATTTTAATTCATGGCATCAATACTTATTAGGATAGCATGACAAGAAGACATGCATGACATTACTGCATTAGAGCATGTTTTCTATAATATAGACTGGCTAAATAAAGGTATAAAAGGGGGTTTATCTCAGAAACTTAAGGTTTGCTGATGATATGGTATTGTCCAGGACCGCTCCATATGGACTATAAAACAAGATTAATACAAGTTAACATCATCTTAAAATACACACCTTTACTTTGGCAATTATACACACATAAGGGGACTGCCTAAATAACAGCCCAAATAAAAATTATATGTCTAACAAAGATTTTCTTGATTAAAGGGGCAAGACAATTAGCCCGTTTAGGGGATGGAAACCAAACGAGACGCACCTTAGTGGAGGCCGCAAGACACGAAGCGTAATGTGGAATAACTAAATACAGACACAGATGATGTAAAGAAATGCATATGGATAAACTGGATGACAGTAGATACAGAGAGAACGAAATTGCTCAATATGGGGAAGCCTTGTTTCCAACAGTGTATGAATACAACTTAAATGAAATACGGAACAACATAATTTGCTTTAATATTTAACTATTTTTTAAGAAACCAATAAAAATGTACTAGAGGATATATAGAATTTTTGAGAGAACGTTTGGTCTAACAACTGCTTAGTAATTAATAAAGTTTGGTTTCAGATAGTTTGGTATTTGTCATAAGTATAGACCGGACTTGTTATATAAGAATTTAGTGAATAAATCGTTGGTGACTAATCATTCCATGCAATATTGTGCATCATCACTTCAATTTATGATAATATCTATATTGTCAGAATGTTAAAAAATATATATTTCAATTATTTTTGGTGGGTACATTGGATTATTTCATTTTTTTTTAAATTGTATGGTAAAACAGTAGCAGTATGAAGTAAACAGTAGCAGTAAACAGTAACAGTAGCAGTATGAAGTAAGTAATTTATTTTTCTATAGAACGGGTCAGTAGTGTTAAATGGTGTAACACATTTTGCAATGATGCCTTTACATAAGAAACTGGAATAATTGGCTAATTATTCCAATTATATATTTGAAAGTAAAAAAGGTGTAGAGTGTATTTTGTGCAATGCGGAATTTGTTTGCACAAAAAATCATATTGAACGACACGTGAATAGTGCCAATCATCTAAAAAGGAAGGTATCTATTCCGGGACCAACAATACCTAAAGGTATAATTTGCATTCATGTTTCTTTTAGTATTAAATAATAATTTTCAATTTTTATATCTAAAACCTGATGCGACTACAGCATAATTTTATACGAACTTATACGAAGCATTATTGCAGCTAACATTCCACTTATAAATTGAACAAACTTTTAGTAAAATCCTTTTCAGAATAATATTGCAAGAAATCAATACCAAAAGACTCAACACTTTGTAAAAAATACGTCGACAAAGTGTATTGTAAAACATTTAAGAGAGTACGACAAGATCTGAAAGGAAAAAAAAAATTATGGTACACCATCGACAAAAACCACTGATATAAAGGGGAGATAACTGGCAAATATCATAGTAGGTCTTTTAAGTCCCCCTCACTTTGGAGTATCTTATTTAATCAGCAGTAAATTTATTATATCAAAGCTAATAATGTAACTACTATAGCTCAGACACACTATAGTAAAAAACTATGATAAGAATTATCATTATAAGCAAATATGTGCAAAAGCATATTTGGTAAGTATTAATTGGATATTATTTAATAAAAAACACTACAAAACCAAAGGTCAAATAAATGAGCCAATGACGATGTGACAATATCGCAACATCGCCATGACAAAAAATATTATTTTAAATTTGTCACAAAAATGTCAATTATATATATATATATATATATATATATATATATATATATATATATATATATATATATATATATATATATATATATATATATATATATTAGAATTACTAGGTTCTCGGGTAGAACCGCGTTTTAGATTTATAAAATGTCGACGTTTCGGCTTCCACTTTGTTTTCAGGAGAATCTAGTTGATTTACTCCGAGGCCTCAATGTGCCTACTCCCCAGAGGCACAATTAGAAACGACCTCTGTATTAATAGGTGAGGTTGTAGGTGGGGCATTCAGTTGAGGGGTGGGCGTCGTCACTCAGTCGTCCTTTGTCGTCTCTCTTGTTAAGCAGTCTGAACGTTTTTCGATATATTTATATATAGATATAGATATATATATATATATATATATATATATATATATATATATATATATATATATATATATATATATATATATATATATTTAATTAATATGACTTACAAATTACAAGTATTGTGTAAAGTGTATTTCTTCAACTTCAATACATTTCTGACACCTCCGCACAACAGATTGTGTGGTGTTGCGAATAAAATTTAAATTAGCCTCACCTCTCTCTAGTATTTACAGGAGTTACATAGACTTTATCCTTTAAATATCCCCGGACGAAAAAAAAATGAGAGGAGTCAAGTCTGGTGAACGGAGTGACCTTGGTCGTGGTCCTAGCCAACCAATCGTTCGCGAAAATTATTATTTATATCCATTTGAATAGTGCTCCATTTAATCGTGGTGGAAAAATTTGAGACCGACAAAAAGTCCCGTAATTCCACCATACATTAACACTGAACTGTCTTTGAAAAACTTTTGAGGGGAGATTATGTGAGGATTCTCATAATCCCAGGTTCTCAAATTTGGAAAGTTTACCGATCCACTGCGTCGGTCCGTCAGTTCGTCAGTCCGAATGATTCTATTTTGAAAATTATTATCTTCCTCCACAGTATCTAAAAATCAGTTACAAATAAATTCGTCTTCCAGCATCAGCTGATTGAAGATTTTGGATTGAATGCATACGGAAAGAATTAGTATAGTCTTTTTTTTCAAAACTCGAAAATCTATATTTTTAGAAACTTGAATAGCTTGACCACGCAGCTGTTGGATAGCTCTTTGAACTATTAATTTATCATTGTTGTTGAATTTAGCCAAAATTTCGTTTCTATCATTTTGCCTTATTTAATTTCGCTAATCCCTTTTAAGTCCAAAGTTTCTAAAGTTCTGGAGAATTCGAATATAAATTCGTTTTGAAGGTAACCTTCCCTTAGGAAATCGTCTGTGATATTCGCACACTACGGACATTGTATTTGCATTACAATATCCGAAGATAAAATGAATATAGAATACATATTACTACATATCAACATGATAATATCTTCTAATATCATATTTTTTATAGTTTACCACCTTGCAAATTAAGAACATCCAAAAAAGGGACCTTTAGAAGATTTAACAAATAATTAAAACACATTTTAGCAAGACATACTAAAGTTTTATTGTTTGAGACATTGCAATTAGGCTTTTGAATAAAAAATAATTATCGATTTTTTTACTATATTTTAAACCTTTATCACACATAATATTGATAATCGATGCGAAAAACTTTTTAAAACTTATTACAATTAATTATAAATGAATTAAAATGTATAAAAATTAAATAAAAATCACGTGACTACGAACGCGCCACGTTTGGCTGCTATGTTTGTGACGTCAATGGCTTCTATTCGTATATATACTGTCAAAATTATTGTTGGTTAAGTGACAAAGGGTTCATAAAGGCTAATTCTAATAATATATCTGCAGTGGATATTTTAATGATCACATATTTTCTGAAAAATGACATTCGGTTCAATTCAGCTGAAGTTCGCGGTGTTAAAGCATCGATGTAAGTTTTTTAAAAAATAATAATGTAAATGTAAATAAGAAACAAAATATTTCTATTAAGTGTAATTAAACTATTTGTAGGGTGTTACGAGAAAGTTACGGTGACAAGGATATAGTTTTTGTTCAACTTAACCGCAAAAATGGTATTTGCATTGTAAAAGTACGTGTATGTCCAGCACATAAAGTTCGAAGTAAAGCTTATACAGTTACTTTGACTATTAATAAAACATTTAAAAAAGCTCAAAACACTCAATGTCACGATTGTGCAGCTTCAGCAGATAATAAATACTCAAACAGAAAAAATAGGATAATATATTACAGTAGATTATAATATGTAAATTACATTAATAATTCAAAATAAAAACAATCACTATCCAAAATTATATATATATATATATATATATATATATATATATATATATATATATATATATATATATATATATATATATATATATTAGATTACTCTTCGATTATTTCGTTATTAACTGAGCCAAGGTTTGATGGTTTTTTTTCCGCTGAAGCTAATTTGAAAGATTATTTTATTTCTGCTACTATGCTACATAAAGGACCACGGGAAAACCACTGATCGATCCCGCAACAGTAAACTAGCCATTTGGGAATGAGGAGGCCATAAAATAAACATCTACGATAAACGAAACGGTAGCTGGAAAAAATTTGTTTCGCTCAGGTTATTTTTGGTATTAATTAAAACTTTACGAGGGTTTATTATTATAGACTCCCGCGAGAGTTCATCCCAAGTTACTTGTATGGCATCATACATTAGGAAGAAACTGAATTACCGTCAACTGATAGAATTTAAAATACGTTATGTAACCTAACATTATGTAAGCTTAATTACATTTCGCGAAACTGCTTAGTGGATAAAAAAATGTTGCTATAGTTTCGAAGGAAGGTAGATAACATCATAGAAGAGGATGTCCAAGAAGAACCATAAGCTGGAATGATAAGACACAGAAGGTTAATTGCCTTTAGGGACAAGGATCAACTGTTATATTGAGTGTGGCACCGAAACAAGCCATGCATTTCAAATTTTAATTTTTCATTCAGGGGCGTGACACATAGAGGGGTCCAAGGTAAAAATGATCCCATTTTTTTTTAATTTTAATTACAGATTATCAAAACCCTGATTTTTTTTACGGAAAATAGGTATTCTTAATTCATTTCGATAGAATACACCGTTTTCGAGTAAACCAGTTTTTAATTTTTCGTGGGCAATACAATAAAACTCAATGTTTATAGCATAGCAATAATAAGTGTGCCATAATTGGGCTTTTGAACAATTTTTTTTATCATAAATGGAAGTATTATATATGTTTTATAACAAAACTATTTTTATTTTTATTTTTTCCTTATAATTAAAAAGTTATACCAAATTGAAAATAAATGTTTAAACCTAGTATCGATGACACGCCGACAATTCCCGAAAACAATCGGAGCAATCTGTGACCTCACAGAATGTACCGAAGGTCAATCGGTTCAACTAGGGGCAATTCGGTTACTTAATCCGAAATATTCTTTCGCCCCGTTTCTGAACAGACTTTCCGAAAGAATCGGAGTTTCGGGCAAATAAAACAATTTATCGATCTTTAGTCATTGTTCTATAGGTTTAACCTATATCTTTGGTTTAGTTTGGACTGTTGGTTTGCAATTGATTTGCAAATATACTTGCTTTTAATTGTTATTTAGGCTTTCGGTGCTGTTTTCGACGTTATTCTCATATATATGGACTCTCAAAGGTAAGTTCAGAATGAAATCAGATTAGGGTTCTTTTTGTTTTTTGCATTCGTTTTTATAACTTATATTTATATTATTTAATTCACGTAGGGATAACAAATTAACGTGCCAAATTTATAAGAAGGAATATGCCTGTGTGTCCGCACATAATATACATGTAGCAACACAACCGAGGGTAGTACCAATAAAAAAGCCTTACAGGATCGTCAATTTTGTAGGATAGGAATAATCATATTCTAGAATTAGACAAGAACAGACAAGAACAAAATTCGACTACCGATTGGGAAGGTAATCGTATATGAAAAATCTTATACTTATGAAAGTTTTACAGGATAATCTAATTTGTAGATGGTCGAAGAGTACAGAAATTTGTGTGATTAGTTGGATGAACACTAACTAGTTAAATTAAGGACTGGCACAGCAGTTTTTCATGGAATCAAAACAAACATCTGAAGGAGTATGCAAAAAAAGAAAATAGAAAAGCAAACTTACTAGCAAACAAAAAGTAAAGAAAATGGTATATTTATATTCTAAAAAACAAAACAGTTAAAATATTTTGTTTTTCAGGATTTTGGTAGGATTTTGAATTTGATAGGGTATGTTTAAACATAGGTTAGAAAATTATTCAGTGGTTCCAGGATATGTTGTAGTACATAGTGGGTAGACCTTAACATGGGAGTCTCACACTTTGACTATAAGTTTTCCACAGGTACCTTCTCTTATTTAGGAAATCTCTAGCTGGTCATGCATTACAGCTAGTTAGCAGCCACATTTATTTATATTTGCAAATATTATTAAATCAAGGGTCGAATGTAGTAGTTTGTAAAACATGTAAGACAAAAAATCGCTATCGTTTTAAAATTACTGTTTAAAACGTTTTAAAATGTTTACGTTTTAAAAAAACTTTAATTAAAGCTAATGTAGTATGGGTGGATTTTTTTGAAAAAATTGTTAATAGAGTTTAATATGGTGGTTAGAAGAATCAGTGTGGTTTGAAAAGGATTGCAAACTTCAATGAAACAATCAAATAAATATGTATATAATTTTGGAGAGTGATTGTTTTTATTTTGAATTAATTATTAATGTAGTTTACATATTATAATCTACTGTAATATATTATCCTAGTTGGGGGAAGTTTTATTATGTATATTTAACAGTGTATTCTTTATTGAAATAAAATTAACGATTTAAACAGTATGTATGTGTTTTGTTTTTCTAATTAAGATTTATATTGTTTTTTCGCTCAAAAAATAATTACAAAACTAGAAAATATCTTTTGGTTATTCAATATTTAACATTTTTCACTATTTTTGAAAACCAGTATTACAAATATATAACTAATATAATTTTTTCTGTTTGAGAATTTATTATCTGCTGAAGCTGCACAATCGTGACATTGAGTGTATTGAGCTTTTTTAAATGTTTTATTAATAGTCAAAGTAACTGTATAAGCTTTACTTCGAACTTTATGTGCTGGACATACACGTACTTTTACAATGCAAATACCATTTTTGCAGTTAAGTTGAACAAAAAGTATATCCTTGTCACCGTAACTTTCTCGTAACACCCTACAAATAGTTTAATTACATTTAATAGAAATATTTTGTTTCTTATTTACATTTACATTATTATTTTTTAAAAAACTTACATCGATGCTTTAACACCGCGAACTTCAGCTGAATTGAACCGAATGTCATTTTTCAGAAAATCTGTGATCATTAAAATATCCACTGCAGATATATTATTAGAATTAGCCTTTATGAACCGTTTGTCACTTAACCAACAATAATTTTGACAGTATATATACGAATAGAAGCCATTGACGTCACAAACATAGCATTCGTAGTTACGTGATTTTTATTTAATTTTTATACATTTTAATTAATTGTAATAAGTTTTTAAAAAGTTTTTCGCATCGATTATCAATATTATGTGTGATAAAGTTTTAAAATATAGTAAAAAAATCGATAATTATTTTTTATTCAAAAGCCTAATTGCAATGTCTCAAACAATAAAACTTTAGTATGTCTTGCTAAAATGTGTTTTAATTATTTGTTAAATGTTCTTAAGGTCCCTTTTTTGGATGTTCTTAATTTGCAAGGTGGTAAACTGTAAAAAATATGATATTAGAAGATATTATCATGTTGATGTGTAGTAATATGTATTCTATATTCATTTTACCTTCGGATATTGTAATGCAAATACAATGTCCGCAGTGTGCGAATATCACAGACGATTTCCTAATGGAATGTTACCTTCAAAACGAATTTATATTCGAATTCTCCAGAACTTTAGAAACTTTGGACTTAAAAGGGATTAGCGAAATTAAATAAGGCAAAATACTAAACATAAATAGAAACCAAATTTTGGCTAAATTCAACAACAATGATAAATTAATAGTTCAAAGAGCTGTCCAACAGCTGCGTGGTCAAGCTATTCAAGTTTCTAAAAATATAGATTTTCGAGTTTTGAAAAAAAAGACTATACTAAATCTTTCCGTATGCATTCAATCCAAAATCTTCAATCAGCTGATGCTGGAAGACGAATTTATTTGTAACTGATTTTTAGATGCTGTGGAGGAAGATAATAATTTTCAAAATAGAATCATTCGGACTGACGAACTGACGGACCGACGCAGTGGATCGGTAAACTTTCCAAATTTGAGAACCTGGGATTATGAGAATCCTCACATAATCTCCCCTCAAAAGTTTTTCAAAGACAGTTCAGTGTTAATGTATAGTGGATTAACGAGACTTTTTGTCGGTCTCAAATTTTTCCACCACGATTAAATGGAGCACTGCTTAATGATTTTTTAAATGGCATTTTTTTCTCGAAGATGTTCCGCTTAATTTAAGAAATGAATGCTAATTTCAAATGGATATAAATAATAATTTTCTCGAACGATTGGTTGGCTAGGACCACGACCATGGTCACTCCGTTCACCAGACTTGACTCCTCTCATTTTTTTTTTCGTCCGGGGGTATTTAAAGGATAAAGTCTATGTAACTCCTGTAAATATTAGAGAGAGGTGAGGCTAATTTAAATTTTATTCGCAACACCACACAATCTATTGTGCGGAGGTGTCAGAAATGTATTGAAGTTGAAGAAATACACTTTACACAATACTTGTAATTTGTAAGTCATATTAATTAAAAAAATTGTCTAATAAAAATAAGATTTTAACTTAAAACATTTTCTTAAAATTTTTTCTGGTGGTTGCAATATGTCGACGACATTTTCGTCATCTGGTCCTTTTGCAAAAAAACGAATCCACCAAATTCCATAGCCATTTAAATTGTAACTTCCCGTCCTAAATGTCTTAATAACCAAATCTCAAGATGAACACACAGTTTACCGGAAGCCAACCTACACGAACAGATACCTGAATGCAAGGTCTCACCGCCATTCAGCACAATTACAAAGGGTTGTTAATACCTTGCTTTCTCAGTCTTTCCGACTAACCAACGGCATCAACCGAGCAAAAAAACTTAAAACAACCACTAACCTTCTAAAGCAGAACGGCTACTCAGCCTACAACATTAACCATCAAACTCACCAACAGAAGCCAAATGAATATAAAAGGTCGTATTATCAGCGTGAAACGCCGTTTCTACAAGCCGGATTTTAGGAAAATCGCCCATGTAGATGTTAAAGATTATGGGGGCGAAAGGAAAACCTTGCGGTATACCCGTTATACACGTTAGAGAATACGTCATCCACTGGCACTTGGAAGGTGCGTTCAGTCAGAAATGAAGCTATTAATTTAACTAAATCAACAGGTATACCAAGCCTTAGCATTTTGACAAGGAGTCCGAGGTGCCAGACTCTGTTGAATGTTTGTGTTAGCTCTAGAAAAACCGCACCAGTATGTCGTCTTCTGCGAAACTGACGCCTTACGTCCTCAGCTAAACTCTGCTCGGAAGCCAAACTGTTGGTCCGACAGGATTTTTCTTTCGATTAGAAAGTCATTTAGGTCATGGAGTATTGCCTTTTCGGCAACTTTACCTAGCGCGCTTAGCAGACTGATCGACCGATGGCTCTCAGGATCTTTGGACCAGGTGCTTTTTTAATTTTTAAACCTCGGATAATACTATGTATTATTCTTGGTGAGACTAGATGACTGATCAAGTAGCCGGAATTGGGTATTTCTTCATACATTACGAGTTTGTGACAAAATTTATTCCTCTTCTCCACTGCTGGTCGAGTCGAGGTCATCTGTAGCTTGTAGGTTCTGGCGAAGAGCTCCGCTTTTTCCTCTCTGCTGAGGGCGTATTTTACCCCTGCCTCCAGAGGAGGAATCGGCGCTCTCACCTTACCCTCAAGGAATCTGATCATTTTCCAGCGCGATCCGGCAGTGTCGATTGACGCGAGAAAATTACCCCAACTCTGATCTCTGAACTCTTCGAGCGCCCGTTGGACGTCTCTTTTGGTCTCGTTTGCACGAGACCTAAGTTCAGGGTCCAGAGTAGAGTGATAGCGTCTGCATAACTGATTTTTGAGAGAATTGCTTGTACAGATGTATGGTTGTTGATGTTTTTAGATATGAACAAATCAAGGATGCTACGCTTACGAGTGGGTTCTGGAGGGACTAAGAGGTTGAGACCGTGCCTCCCCGCCAAACCACGGAGGTCTCTGCCTCTCTCATTTGTGAACCCCAAACAGTGTTATGCGAATTAAAGTCTCCACCTATGATGAAAGAGGAGTTCTTTCCCAAGAAAACATTGGCTTCAATGGAGTCGAAGTGATTCGTCACTTTCTACTACCAAGAGGAAATTCTTATTGACTTACCGTCAAGATCCAGCTGTATCGACATCGCTTCTGAGGATGTGAGACCCGACGGTGGTAAGAGATGGTGTCAGATTCCCCTCTTAACGAGGATCATCAGCCCACCGCCCGCACCATCCCGTCTGTCCTCCCAATTACAGAAAAAATTCCTCACCCCGAACCTCTGGCTCGGCTTAAGGAGAGTTTTCTGAACAAAGACGTCAATACAGTGGTCTTCTAGGAATACTGTTAGTTCGGTCTTCTTGCCTTTCAGAGCTGTTCACCAGATGTTGCATTAATGATCGGATCGGGGTTTCGGAGGCTCCGTGGAAGGTGGAGTCATGACCTTAGATGTTGATGACTTGGAGGCCAATTTTTCATGTTTCTGTGTTCCCCACTCAAAAGTAGGTGGTGGAGTTTTCGGCGGAGTTTTGTCTCAGATCTTCTTGGCAGGAATTTTGCAATTATTTATCTTTGAAGGCCTTGTGACGCACAATTTGGAGTTAGCGGGATGCGGACCGTTGCAATTCACACATTTAGTAACCGTGTTCTTTGACTTCTTGCAGTCCCGTGATAGGTGACCTTCGGCACACTTCATACATTTCGGTGGGGCATGGCATTTCTTGGCCGTGTGCTCAAACACCTGGCAGTTAAGACACTGCGAGATGTCACCATTTGATTTGATGGCTTATACCTTCATTTTCTGGTGGACCTGATACTGTAAGTTAACTATATATACTATATATATATATATATATATATATATATATATATATATATATATATATATATATATATATATATATATTTCAGAGCTGTTCACCAGATGTTGCATTAATGATCGGATCGGGGTTTCGGAGGCTCCGTGGAAGGTGGAGTCATGACCTTAGATGTTGATGACTTGGAGGCCAATTTTTCATGTTTCTGTGTTCCCCACTCAAAAGTAGGTGGGGAGTTTTCGGCGGAGGTTTGTCTCAGATCTTCTTGGCAGGAATTTTGCAATTATTTATCTTTGAAAGCCTTGTGACGCACAATTTGGAGTTAGCGGGATGCGGACCGCTGCAATTCACACATTTAGTAACCGTGTTCTTTGACTTCTTGTAGTCCCGTGATAGGTGACCTTCGGCACACTTCATACATTTCGGTGGGGCATGGCATTTCTTGGCCGTGTGCTCAAACACCTGGCAGTTAAGACACTGCGAGATGTTACCATTTGATTTGATGGCTTATACCTTCATTTTCTGGTGGACCTGATACTGTAAGTTAACTATATATACTATATATATATATATATATATATATATATATATATATATATATATATATATATATATATATATATATATATATATATATATATATATATATTCGTTGGTCTTAAAAGTGTGTTAACAACCTGCATAGAAATATATTTTTAATATACAATGTAATAATACCAGTATTAGTACTCGTATTAGATGTCTAGACATTTATTTCGTGGCCCATTTTTTGTAAAAAATCGTTTAGGGATATATACTCATTTGATTTTTCGCACAGGCTAAATCGAAAAATTTACTACATTGTTGAAAAAACCACAAAACATAAAGCCACTGATTGATTGCACCAGCACGCCCCGGCTCACCAATACAGATAAATCACGAAGTTTTTCGCATACATTTATTCCGTTTTTAGCCATTAGATTACCTCGACTGTTAAATTTTTCGAGTCGGAATTTTGATAAGAGGAACAAGGCAAATATCTGCCGGAAACACATGCGTCAAGCATTTTCAATAATACACATGTATTGAAACTGAAAGTAGACAAACATAAGAAACATATTAGATTATGTCCATTTTTGCATTATGTGGTGGATTTTATATGTTTTATATAAGTCTTTTCAATGCTTTTTTCTCAAGGTATTCCTTAAAGAAAATCCTTGGTTGAAGATATTCCTTGGTTGCTACTATAAAATGTAATAAAATTATTTAAACAGCTGGTTTTATGTTACATTAAACAGTATGCACTGTGTGTAATTAAAGTAATGAGACTGATGGCTTCATGAAGTACAAGTTGGATCACCAGCAGTACCAGATATAAAATTGATGATTGTAGTGCCAAAAAATAAGAAGAGTCTAGGCAACGATGAAATAACAAACGTATATCAAGAACAAACTAATAAGAACAATGGAAAACATGATGGACAAATATTAAAATGGTTTAATAAGCTGCAAGTTATGAATATTGTAAGGATACGATAGTTGCATTAATTAACGTTAAATAATCTACGATAGATAGAGTAAGGATATCAATTCCATTATTAAAAAAACTAAAGAAGTCTAAAGTCTGCGAAAACATAATCAATATTATAAAGTGAAGAGAACAGAATATGTAGATCAAATAGAAAAATAGACGGAGATAGAGTGAAACTAGGCGGAGCCGGTCTTAAACAAGAAGTTCGAATGACTTACTGTTCAATATTTTACTATCGAAAGTCATAAGAGAATCGGATATCACAATTATGACGAGAACTAAAATAGAGATACAAACATTCCACCAGGGTAGTTTGAAAAGTTTCCAACCTCAACATAAAGATGGTATTACTCGTTAAAAATATTCTGGTAATATAATTGCGCAAGCGTATAACCTTGATAATTTCACCCATATTAGATGCTCAGTTGATCTTTAACAGTCATGTATGTCAGTCGATGTTAGTGTTCCAGTAAAGAAGGAAAAAATCGAATATTGATCTATCATTAAATTCTTCCATTTGAAAGGCAATACGCCTACGCAAATTAAAGCTGTGATGAATGCTGTTTACGGGGGTCTGCTCCATCATTTGCCACCACTTTTGCGCAGCTGAATTTAAACCTGGTCGTACCAGCTTGGTTTATGATGAGCATGCGGAACGGCCAAAAACTGTAACCAGTACCGATAACATTGAAAAAGTTCAAGAGATGGTGCTAGACATTCGTCAAATTAAAGTTAGAGAGATGTGGGTATCTCAAAAGAAGGTGTTCGTCATATATTGACTGAAGATTTGGGCATGAAAAATCTAACCGTGCATTGGGTGCCATCGTTGCTCACTCAGCACCAAAAATGTATTTGAATGAACATTTCCGAAACTCTGTTGAAGCAGTTTAAGCAAAATAAGTCGGAGTTTTGGCATCGATTAATAACAATAGATGAAATTTGGATACACCACTACACTCTTGAAACCAAGGCACAATCGAAATATTGGACTGTGAAAGGTTAATCGATTACGAAAAAGGCGGAGACGGTTCCATCGGTCTGGAACGTGATGGCGACTGTTTCTTGGGATAGTCATAGAGTTGTGTTAATCGACTATGTTGAAAAGAAAAAAATAATAACAGAGGCATACTGCGTGTCATTAGTCAACAAGCTGAAGGCACAAATTACGGAAAAACGGCCGCATTTGAAGAAAAAAAGTTTTTATTCCATTAAGACAACGTCCCGTTTCACACTTCAGTGGACGTCATGGCAAATATTTACGAATTGGGATTCAAATTGATTGACCACTCACCCTATTCACCAGTTTTGGTCCCCAGCGACATTTTTCTGTTTCCTAGGCCCAAAGTTTCTCTCGAAGCACAGCATAAACGAAATTTTTGCAGAAGAAGATGTCAACTACTATTTGGGTGGATTAAAGAGATGGAAGCATCGTTGGAAAAAGTGGGTAAAATTGCAGGGAGGTTATGTTGAGAAATAAAACTGAATTTGACAGAGAAAAACTTGTTTCTGTGCTAAGCTGTAAACTTTTCAGCCTACCCTCGACAATAACAATCAAAAGCAGTTATGAATTAACTCCTCAATCAATTCGCTTTGTGATGGTATAGTTACTAAAAAGGGAACTATGTATCAGAATACAATGATATTTGCGATCGCACCGCTATCTACCGGAAATGTATACGACTTTTCACTCTGACTTCGTATACAAAGCTAAAGCTACTGCCCTCAAAGCTGGCGCATTCACGAAAGGTTCCAAAAAAGTATTAGCTATTAGGTCGTCTCTTTTATAGCCACCAGGTTGGAAAAAATGTTTTAGTCAGTTCTAAAAAATTTTTATTTAAGGGAAAAGCGAACACTTTGTGAACATGACATTTTAATAAGTTAATATTGAAAAATGGTTGAAAGTATGTACCAATCGAATGACTTTTATTAAATGTATACAACAAATATTAAAAACTTTTTCATCTGCTTAAAAAATTAATTCCCTATTTTATTATTAATTAATTTGATTGTAGAATATATTAAAATTTTCATTAATATGGTTTAATCAGCAATTATTTTACTACATATACCTATTTGTTTTAGTGCCCCTATTGCAAATGGACTGAATAATAACGTTTTTATAAACGTTCCTTTTAACATTTTCGCTTTCTCTTCTTCGATGTTTATTATATGCAGTTCGCTCTCGTCTCCAGCTAAATGTTCGCTCAGATTGTCCTTTTAGTGGTCAAATCGAGCTTCGTCATTAAATAAAACAATTGAGCTTACCTCTACCATCCAGCTGAACAGTAATTTATGCTGCAGATTTTGTGAATTATCTTTGTGTTATTGGAGGCGTGATCGCGGTTACCTAAATAGCAACTTAGGTTTTGGTTACATTTAGTGAGACTTTAATGGTCTTCCATTAAAAACATACGACTGAACAATTAACTAAACTTGAATTCAAAACTTAAAACTCAGAATGAAAAATAAACATATAATAAATAACAATATAAATCAATTGTTCTTATTTTCAGATGTACATTTGACTAACCATGGTAACAAAGATCAAAAGGTGTTTAAAATTTTTCAATGAAGTAGTACTTTTAGAAATTATTGGGTTGTCCGGAAACTTTAGAGTGATTTTCCCTTAGTTACTCGTTTAACGCTTGTAAACAAAAATCTGTGTAATGTTAAATTAGTAATGTTAATTTCACATTCGTTTTGATTTGCCTTTGGTTAGTTAAGTTGTTTCAAATTGTAAATATCTCTTGATAACTTGCCTTTACGCCACCTGCGCTTAAGCAAAAAGCGCAATAATGCTTACAAGGTAAAAACAAGAGTTGTGCCGTTTACAGAGAGGGTTCTGTTGGAGAAACCGTGGTACAAAAGTGGCTTGGTCGGTTCGGAGGTCGAGATTTAGACCTGGAAAACCAGCATCGTTGTGGCTTTCTTTCAAGCACTGATATCGATGAAAAAGAGGCCATTACACTGACCTTTTTTGACCATCTGTAAAAACAGATACTTCTGCCGATGTGTGAGACCTTCACGAACCTAGTAAACGTAATCTGCTGGGTTGAACGTCGTTCTACGATACCTTGGTAAAAAAAATTCTGAAGCTCTATTTTTGAAGCGGATGGTAACTGGTGATAAACAGTGAATTATGTACAATGACATGCAACGACAAAAATTACGGGAATTGCAGGATTAGCGGTTTTAAGTATAGTTAAAGCTCCTTATTTGCGGGGGATACGTTCCGTAAATATGCCGCAAATACAGAAACCGTGAATACGGAATAGTAAATTGTACAGAATTATAGAGGATCTGTTCCAAGGTTACCTAATAGAAAGAAAAAATATATAATAAAAGCAATATATTGCATATAAAAGCAAAAAAAGAGATTTTATAGCAATATTGATAATCATTATCAGGCTTAGGCAATGGTTAGTGGGAATTTGATAATTTTATTGGTCGCACAAAGGGTGTTTTAATTCGGATTGTTATTCGGCTGTGGCTGAATTTGTCTTTTACAAACAAGACTACTTTTCATAAACGGACACTTTTTTATGAAGAAATTCTCATTTGTCATTCGTAAACCTTCACTTAGGTTTTTTAACTTTAATGCCACCTTTTCAGTGCTTCTTGAGTCTTCCTCTTCAATGGAATGGCGATTAAGCATTTTCTCCAAGTCGGTTTCAGTCAAATCTAAATCTTGCGATTCGAGCAATTCTTGAATGCCACTTGATTCTATATGTTCGAAACTATCTCGTCCGATGCCATTCGCAATTTGAGCAATGTTTTCAATTAATGGTTGAATTTACACCGATTCTTTATCATTACCGACAGTTAGATCGGGCCACAGTTTTTTCAGCATATCAGTGGGTATGGTCATGTCATAGCTCTTGCAATGTTTCTTTTATATTAACAATGCACTTCAAAATGTTCCAGCATGGCATAACAATCGTATCAGGATTACGTTCCATGGTGCACAGTATGATTTTAAAGGTTGATCTAATGTAAAGAGCTTAAAGGCCTGGTCTTTGGTTGAAGTTAGGCCGTCGTGTTAGAAGGCAAAAATATCACTTTAATTTTTAGATGCACAGCTTCAAGCACATGAGGGTGACCTAGAGCATTGTCCAAAACTAGAACTGTCTTAAAATATAAATTATTATAGTTCAACAAAACAATCCCGGAACCAGTCACATAAAATGACACTTGTAACCCACGATTTCTTATTTGAACGCGAATACTCTGGCAGGTTGTCCTTGTTTCCATTTTTCAAAGCAGGAGGATTTAATGGATTACAATCTCTAGATGCATTAGAACAGAGCAGCAGTGTAAATCTTTCTTTTGCTGATACGAGTTGAGATCGGTCAGCGGTAGTGAACGGTCGTTTTGTGTGGATCGGCGATAAATAAACTCGATCTCGAGACTTCACGGGAACGGGAACAAATATTTTCGACAAACAGTAAATCGGAAAAATAGGTGTCAAATTTGTTAGAAATTTACAGATATATTAATAAAACCTTTGTAGTAGTGTTGGGCGTACGGATAAAATAACATACATAATAAATACGAATACTGATAAAAATCGACACGGCTGGAGATAACCTTCTTTCCAGTAAACAATACAGAGAACAGGACCGCACTCGGAATACGAGCGGTCGGACGCAAAGACAAACAAGTGCAAACGTTGATGGACGAAATATACGGTAGAAATTCAAAAAGTGACAAGATATCACAGGAAAAAAAAAACAAACGAAAAAGGAATAAAGATAGTCCAGAAGGAACAACGGCAAGAATAAAATTCCAAAAGGCATCAGAGATGGATGAAATCAAAAAAATGGTTGAAGAAATGATAAAGGAAATAAAGGAGATCAAGAGGAACCAACACAAGAGTGAGGAAAAAATGGAGCAACTGTTAAGAGAGAAAAGAGCAATGGCAGGTAAAATTAAAAAGTGAGAAGATAGGATAGAAGTACTTGAAAGAAATAAGATTAAAAATAATCTGATAGTGTCGGGAATGTTTATGGATACTCATGATAATAACAAGATAAAAGCAACAATGAACAATGAAAAACCTTATATAGGAAAGAACTGGAGATTGAAACCAAGATGAGAAGTGCCAAAAAGGTTGGTAACAACACATGTGTAATACAAATGGAGAACATCGAAGAGAAGATTAATATTTTACAGAACAAGAGCAAGTTATGAAATTGCAAGCATAAAATATACATAAATAATGATGTAACAGATAAGGAGAAGGATATACAAGAGAAAATTAGGAAAAGACAAAAGAAAACGTTTTACTTATTTTGCATTATCACATTGTATATTTTGTCAGTAAGTTACCTCAACATTAAATATATCCAGGAAAACTGTGTATTCTATTAAGACAACAATGTTTATAGAGAGATAAAATGATGATTTTGACAAATAACAAAATAATTTCATTCATTGGCTACTCCCCTAAAATTTCATGATAACTTGAAATTATCCGTACAATTTTAACCTGACAGAAAGTACAAAATTCTCCGAACAATTTCGATCTATGACATAAAACGTCAAAATTTCATGACAAAGACTCGAAATTTTACGTTAAAATGTCGATTTATAACAGGACATACATAAATACCCATCTTTTTTGGGACCAACCATGTCCATTATGAATGTTAGCATTTATTTGACTAATCATTTTTGATTTAATTGAAATGAACAAAATTGATGATGTGTTATTTAAAAAGAAATCTCAACACCCACAAAAGGCTAGTGTTTGGGTAATTGAATTTAGTGAAAACTTTTTCTTCGAAGATGAAAAAGATATTGAAAATAAAATTACTGTGAATGTTTAGCGATGCTTATCAATGTTTTGTGACCTTTCATGATCAGAACTGAGCCAAATACAGGACAATAGATTTATTGTCTTTCTCTGAAAATAAAAACATTGATTGAAATGCATTTTAAAATAAAATTCAAGTGTATAACTTTTAAATAAAAGAGAAGCAGAATTATGTCTATGTCTATGTGATTGTACTAATTACACAGGTCAGCAAATTTAAACTTTTTTGAGGTAACATTGATGAAAATAGGTGTATACAAAGTATTTTGTAGTCTTAAATTCGAAAGAGTTAAACTAATTACTGTAACATGTACAATTTTTTGCACATGTACAATTTTTTGTGATGAAAAAAAAGGAGACGACATATTTTTACAATCTAATATTTGTTTAATATAAACGTGTAAAACGTGTTAAATCTATGCAAAGACATTACTGAAGATTATGTAGATAAAAAATACATTACACGATGATGATACGAGATGATACGAGATGATACGAGATGATACACGAGATGTCATATAGCGACAAAAACTTTCACTTTCTTCTCTTGTGTTCTGTGACATCATCTGTTTTTAAAAACCAGCAATAATCGCCCAATATAGATCAGTTCCAGCATCACTGGCATCTTACTTCCATCGTCCTGATGTCCAGGTAAAACCTTTGTAGTGATACAAAAGTAGCAGTCAGTTATATGGTCAGTAGGTTCTCTCCATACCATAGGAACAGCAAACGGCATAGATTTTTTTTTGCGATACATCCACTACACTAAATTTACGTGACAAACTCACCCAGCAAACATGAGGAACCCAACTTTTATCTTGATCTCCAATTTGGCACTTAAAATATAAAAGATAGGCTTTAGAGTTCGTTGCATATAGAATTAGCTTGTGACTTTAAAATAAATCGTCCGCATCCATAACAAAACTTATCCATTGGATTTTTGCAAAATCGCCGACTAGAGCTTGCCATTTTATTTAAAATCGACTCAGAAATAAACTAACTATAGAAAGCAATAAAACTGCCCTTAAAGGTTCGTAGAATACTATGAAAAAATACCACTTATGGTCTTGTGGTAATTTCTGCATTGTCCAGTACAAAGTTAAGTATAAATAATTTCAATACCCATAATACAAAGGAGATGTAGGTACTTGAAAATGGAACGTGCTAGGCCATTTCTGAGAAAAGGTGTATTACTATCTATCTAAATGAAACGTAAAAAGAGCATTCTCATCAATGTTACAAAAATCATGTCAACTTGTGTGATTACAGATTGTCACTTCACTCATTCACATCTCCTGAACCTACGTCCTTCATTTTATCAATTGTGCGATGCTCCTTTGTCGGTTTATCACCTATTATCCTCCTGCATTCCTATGTCTACTCTTCACCGGAGGTACGGGCTCTCAGGTTCTATCAGCGAAATTTTTCAATATACCCCGCCTGACTATACCTTTAATTTAATGCCCAGTACGTTGCTGTGGCCTAATCGACTAAATCTAAACTACCTAAATGAAATGCAAAAAGAGCATTATTATCAGTGTTGCAAAAATTATGTCAACCGAAAGACATCCGAGCTTAACTGCTGAGTTCTTAAAGAATAAAACCGGTCTTAAGATGTGGATACATTTTATCGTTCTAGTAATTCTATGTGTACGTATAATTTTTGTCTTAACATCATGTTCAGAGAAATATAGAAGTTGACAATCTTAAGAAAAACGGTTTTGAAGTTTTGAAAAATATTAATTATTTTTTACTTTTTAGTTCGGTTTACCATTAAAGCGTGTTTTTTTTAGTTTTTTTAAACTATGATTTGTTTATTGATTGATTTGTCCGTTACTTTGTGATAGTTCGTTTTTTAAAAAGGAATAAAACATATTTTTCTTTGTTATCTATCACTTTTATTTTTAACAAAATTTGTGTGACTATAGTTTCGTAAAACCACTTTACATTCTCAAACACTACTTTAAAACTAAGGTTTTACAGCTGTTTATATATTCTATATACCTAATTTTATACTTTTATTGGGGTTTATTTTGTACAATATTTTAAATATTGGGGAATTTCGGAGATCCGTCTAATCGTTTAATAGACGGATCTTTATTATATTTATAAATTTCAGTAGCTCCTAAAATGATTAATTTTTTGCTTTTGGACGCTGTATGTAAAATTTTCAAATTTGTAATCTCAGGAAATATGTCTGGTATCTATAAAATGGTTCGCAAAATTAGAGTGTTGTCTCTTTAATATGTATGCAGATTTATGTTCTTTGTATCTGGTCTGAAAATTTCTGCCGGTTTGTCCAACATAGCAGCTACTGCACTCATTGCAACTTAACATATAAACTCCAGATTTTGTATTTGCTGATGTTTTATCTTTGACATTAAAAATTAATTTACTGGTTGACTGGGTGGTTTTAAACGCTATTTGCAAATTATGTTTCCTCAAAGAACGAGCTATTTGTTCTGAAATTAGACCGAAATATGAAATTTTACTATACTTTTTATCATTTGTTTGTTTTACTTTTGGATATACTAGATAAATTAGTAATTGTTTCCGTTTTTTATTTATTAAGTAACTAATTTCTTTTTCTTTTTTTTCCTTACTTAAGACCAGATACAAAGAACATAAATCTGCATACATATTAAAGAAACAACACTCTAATTTTGCGAACCATTTCATAGATACCGGACATAAATTTCCCGAGATTACAAATTTGAAAATTTTACATACAGCGCCTAAAAGCAAAAAATTAAACATTTTAGAAGCTATTGAAATTTATAGATATAATAAAGATCCGTCTAGACAGCTATTAAACGATAAGACGGATCTTCAAAATTCCCCACTATTTAAAATATTGTAAAAAATTAACCCCAATAAAAGTATAAAATAAAATTCAGAGAAAATATTAACAGCTGTAAAACCTTAGTTTTAAAGTAGTGTTTGAGAATGTAAAGTCATTTTACGTAACTATAGTCACACAAACTTTGTTAAAAATAAAAGTGATAGATAACAAAGAAAAAATTGTTTTATTCCTTTTTATAATTTATTTCTCATCTTTTAGTTCAATCTGCTAAAAAAGCGTGTTTTTTTAGTTTTTTAAACTATTATTCATATCATTTCTTCGTAAAATTTGACCAATAATACAGTGAATGCAACATAATACTTTCCTGTGATTGCCTTTCCCTTCTGCAAATATTCGGTGAATATAAAATCTAACCAATCAAAGAAAATAATGGCCATTAGTTTTTTGGCTTATAAAAGAATTCTCCTCTCTTTGGGACACGTACGCTTGGTAAAACAAATTGTTTCGACTGATTGCTCTGCCATTTTGGGTTGCGCTTATAATGTCTAAACACCGATGTAAATTGTCACTCGATTCGTTAATGGCCCGATATGAGCAAACACGGGATCTCCCACGCTGGTAGCTTTCCATTGCAGAAATGTTGATGTATATATATATATATATATATATATATATATATATATATATATATATATATATATATATATATATATATATATATTTATACCAATCTGTATGCATTCGTCCGAGATGTTATCATCTCAACAATATCTCTAACTTAAGAATGTTTCGGAGGTACAAGCGGAGGAGAAAGTACTGAAAATGAATATTAATAAAACGGTGCAAAATTGGTTCCAAACATTTTATGTTACATAATCTGAAAGTTTGAAACGCTTGATAGCTTTTCTTTGTATATTTGTAACATGTTTAACTTATTATGTTAGTGAATCTCCATAAGATCACTTTTGAACGGCTTAAGCTATGGTTTCCTAAAAGAGTGGTGTAAAATTCCAACTATAGCAACAGTGCTCTGTCCAAACCATCCATTCTCCACCGCAACGCGTTGACTGTCCGTTGACCGCCTTTTTTTTAAGTTGACATCTCTTGTCCCTGTTCTTAGGGCCATTTTCCTACGTCCGTCGCATCACAACTTATCACAGCCACTAAATAACGGCACCGCTTTCTTAGGAAACCGTAGCTTTAGTCAATCGATTTGAAATTTTCACAGTAGTTTAAGGATTAAGTAAAGAATATTTTGTCACAATTTTTTTAACATTCCTTTGATACATCCTTAAAGTTTAAATATTTATCGTTAATAATTATCAAACTTAAATAGTATTTAGAGGTTTTAATTAATTAAATTAAATATTTAAATCAAAAATGTTTTTGCGACAAGATTAAAATCAAGGCGTATTCACTACCAAAAGTTAATTAACATTCTTTTCATATTATTTATTATTAATTTAATTCCAGATTATATTTGAAATTTGGTCTTTTTTTTTTAATTATACAATATTTTCTAGTATAGTCTTTATTAATTTTCTTTTTCTATGTTCTGGAGAATAAATATATTAATGATTTTATGATTTTCAGTACTTTTACGTCCAATTGTGCCTCCGGTACATACAACAACTGTACGATAGGACAAAATGATATTATCGATTTTGTTGACCATTTTCGAAGTAGTAACGTCAACGGAGCTCGAAGCATTAGTCATATTGGATTCCCCACACCGAACCTAAGTGAACAAGTAAAGCACTTATTAACCATGAAATGTAAAGAAACAGAGCCCCAGAATACCTTTTTAACTGTTTTGTAGTTGGTGCGATGGTTTTTCCATCGCACAAGTAAAAGTAGTTGTGCTTAATCAATACAAAATTCACTGTTTTTCCATGATATTTTCCAAAAATATCGAAATAATCTGCTTAGGAAGCTACTTTTCAGAAATGGAATCACCTTTGCGGCCGCACCGCTATCTATCGAAAATATATCTAACTTTTAATTCTATCCTCAACTACAATCAGAAATATTTCTCCTTTACGGCAGTAAAATAAATTTCTGCAGATTGTTACATTGATAAATAGTGGTGGTTGGTCCATAAGGGCACGCGGGAACGTGCCCTACTTAAAAAAATTAAAAATGAAGTGGAAAAAATTATTTCAGATTTTATACTAGTTTATTCTGTTCTGTCTATAATCACGCTTCTTGCGACTTCTATAGTCTAACATCTATAATGTCATTCGCGGTAACAAAATAGGTCGAGGGCTGTCGTAGTGCACAGATTAAAAAACACGTTCTTTGGGCACAGACAAGTTTGTGCCGCTACTGTTTTCTTTACTATTGCGTGCGAAAAACAAAGACAGCAGTGCATCGCTTCGTTAGTAACCCGGAGATTAAAACATTTATAACGTCATATCTTGGGCGCTGCCCCATTCTCAATAGTCAGGTGTTTTCGCCACCACACTTTTCGACTTTTCGAGTGATTGCAAGGTAAATATTGTAAACGATTACAATAGTGAAAATTAATTCAGTGCAATACATGAATAGAAATAATGTCACATTAACATTTGTGGACGGAATTATCATCAAAAATCTTAGACGGGCAATACCGATTCTGCAAATCGAGCATGTTAATATTACTCAAAAGCGAACATACAAACCCACATTAAATAAATGTGTGTATGAGAAATATTCGTGGTTATGTGGTTCTGACACAATAAATAAATTTTATTGTTTTCCGTGCATTTTGGCAAAAGTCGGAGAACCAGTGAGTGCGGGCGGTTTTGATCTTGGCTAGATTAAACACGGTGTTAATGATTTGAAACATTTGGACGCAAAGGTAAAATGGCATTTTATTTCACAAAGACATTTAAAAAATTATCTAGAAATTAGTATGTTGGGTAATACAGACATAAAAAGCACAATAAAACTGTTGATAGCAATCGTTACATATTGTCTAAGTTAATTGACGGTATAAAATTCTGTGGAGCATTTGAGCTTGCCTTACATGGGCATGACGAAACTTACACTTCAGAAAATCCTGGCATTTTCAGGGCTATTAAATTTGATGTCCGAGATAGACAGTATTTTTGGAGCTCATTTAAAAGACTCTAAAAATGAATTATTTCTAGGCATCTCCAAACAAATTCAGAACAAATTACTGGATTCAATGTTGCATGTTTGTTGCGACTTATTAAAAAAGAAAATTCACTTAACAAAATATGTTGCCATACAGGCGGATGAAACAACCGACACATCTACTCAAATGCAAATGGTTTTTATAATCAGATATGTTAAAAATGGCGAAATTTACGAGAGATTCTGTGGCTTTTTAATACCGAAAAAATCACACAGCAAACGGAATTGCAGACGAAATTCTGACGGTGCTAGGCGAGTTAGGAATAGACAAAGAACCTAAGAAACGGAGGAGTATAAGCCAAAATTAAAAATATTTATAAGAATGCACAATATATTCACTGCTATACTCATCAATTACATCTAATAATTGAAAGGCGTTGTACAATAGAAAAAGGTGTTTTTTTGAAAATCTGTCTGCATTTCCAGATTTCTTTTCTCGATCATCCAAAACGACAACTGTTCTGGACAACGTCGTGAAAAAGCGTCTACCCCATGCGGCCCCTACAAGATGGAACTTTACGACTAAATGTGTGAATACTGTTTACATTTACCAAGAAGAATTACAAACATGCCTTGAAAAAATTATGGATGCCGAGTCGGATAAAAATTCTATTAGTCATTCTATTAAATAATGCCTCACTGCGAGATTCTCTTTGATCAACTGCAAAGCAGACAACTAGATTCACTTAAAGTTAAGAAGAATTTGGTTACTTTTTCATTCAACCATTCAAAATATTAGAAACACTATAGAAATACAAATTAATTATGAATTTGGTAACTTAACTGGTGAAGAATCTACAACGATCATAGATAATCGCAGAAAGAAACTGAAATTTAGGGACACGGAGAACCCCAATCTGAATGTCAGGATATGCAAGGAAATCTGTGATACCTTAACCATACAGGTTCAGAAAACGTTTTAGTTTCGATGTATACCTAACTGATACAAATTTATTTGACACTGAACAATTTGGTGAATATCGAGCTGTCTTTCCAAATTAAGACATTAAACCTGTGTGTAACCTGGTTGCAAACGTAAATTACTTAAAATTAAAAAATTAACTCTCGGTAATGTACCCACGGGACGATTTAATGAAACATAGTGGGGCTGTGCCACTGTTACAAATGTTTATCCAAAACAATTTAACATCAACATTTAGTAAATCTGTGGAATTGCTAACTGTTTTGTGTACCGTCCTTATGACGACTGTGGAAAGCGAAAGATGTTTCTCTACTCTCAAACAAATCAAAACATTTCTAAGAAACACTATGGGCCAAGAACGGCTGTGCGCGTTAGCAATGCTATCTGTTGAAAAAAACAACTTGTGAAGTCAATTTCAAATTTTAATGATCAAGTCATCGACCACTTTGCTGCTCAGAAATTTAGGAGGATTGTCCTATGGTGAGTTTAAGATTTTATTATCTACGTACCTATTCAAAAATTTGATGTTTGACAGTTACACTCGTATTTCTATACAGCAAAGCATTTCCCTATCCCCATTCCATAATTTGGTAATACGTGCCTCCACTGTTTTTCTCCAATGAACTGCCGTTGTTGATAAATTAAACATAAAATGTACATAAAAGCTTTACTTAACTTTAAATAAATTACAACAATAATATAATTATAATAAGAGAAAATCCGGAAAATTCTATTAAAAATGCAGACATATCGGTCTCGTAGTTTACTACACGCACGCACGTAAAGGATATAAAGCAATATGCTTCCTGTTCTCCGAGTTGAAGTTGGCCGATTTATTATGGTGTGTCAGTTCGGAAGGCGGCACGTCTCTTCGACGTTTTACTGAAAGGACTTTGATCGCATAGCAAACGTCACGTATTAGCAAAAAAGTCGAATCAAATAATAATCGAAAAACGGACGGTTTGATTTGTAGAGTTTGGCACAAGTGTTCTTCACGTAGATTTATGCCTAACTATTTCCATAGAGATTATTGAAGTTATGATAGATATCAATTGATTTATATATTTTTTTTCCTTTATTTGGATTCTTCGCCACTATCTAAAACTCAGAAAATATCAAAAATACGTGTTCTTATTTAAAGAAAGAATCACTGGGTAAAAACAAAAAACCAAACGGAGACAAATTTGTATCGTTGACATATCAAAATCGTTGACATATACAATCGTTGACATATACAAAAAACTATATTTACTTTCACTCGTTACTTTATATATTACAAATTAATATAATTTATTTTTTAGTTTAGTTTTGAAAACGGTGGGAGAGTACCCTCTGAAACGGTAATGTTAAAAGTTTGTAAAATTTTTTATAACATTTTTATATCTTTAAAATCTCATATTAGGCAAATTTATTACAAAAAAGAATCACTGAGAAATTTGTCTCCGTTTGGTTTTTTGTTTTTAACCAGTGATTCTTTCTTTAAATAAGAACAGGTATTTTTGATACTTTTTGAGTTTTAGATAGTGGCGAAAAACCCAAATAAAGGAAAAAACATATATATATGAACACGCCACAATCATTGAGACATTATCAATTGATTTAGACTTCCGAGGCTACCCTTTTCAATAAAGGACTCTATAATATATATATATATATATATATATATATATATATATATATATATATATATATATATATATATATATATATATATATATATATATACATATATATATAGATATATATATATATATATATATATATATATATATATATATATATATATATATATATATATATATATATATATATATATATATATATTCTTGTGTTAGCAACTAATCAACTAATACTATAAGTCATTGTGGAGATAAAGGCAAGAATAACATTGTCCATTCACATTGTTTTTCTGTTGAGGTAATATTGGTGTCATGACCTTCCTTAAGTCGAATTCAGATACTTTAGTTCATCCTTTATATAGTTTCATTATGTGCGGATATACGTTTGGATTATCTACTTAAAGTTGTAATAACATTCCATTTTTGATCAGATTAATGGTTCGACAGGAAGTGTACGAAATAGTTAAATAAAATAACGATTGTGGTGGTATAGCTTTAAATTTGGCAACGTTGTTAAGTTTTTCATTGGAGACGAGCTATTGCAACATCTGATGTGTCTTTGAAAGGAGTTTTAACTCCCACAGTTCACTTAGTTTTCGGTTGGAATTATTTGTGTGAACCGAATTTTTCTAGTGCGTTCTGAAAATGAGTGACAACAATTTCGAACAACAGTGCGCTATTAAGTTTTGTTTCACACTTGGACATTTTCAATGCGCTCAACTGTTTTTCAACATTTACACCAGTGCCCTAACCCCAAAATAACTAGGTATTGTCATATATAGTGCTCTTACTTACAAGAAACACTGCATGAAGTGTAGAACTAAAAAGTTGCTGCACTTGCGCGTTGAATCTTACCAACATGCCTCTAGATTTGAAACGTTGTAAGATTGAAACGCCCAACACACTAGATTTGAAACGTTGTAAGATTGAAACGCCCATCTTCCAGATTGATTTATTCAAAGGAAGGATCTTCCCCCAAGATACACATGAATGGGTGATATGAAGATTCTTGAACAGACTGCGCTACCGAGTTGTTAGGCCCAAAAGTAATATGAACAGATAGAAGGGTTTCATAGGATTCGGTGCTGTGCGATTATAGACATGAGCAGACAGTTGTTCGTTCATCTGATACAATGCATGTTATACCCAAACATCTGTACCCTCGAGGAGGTCACGTGGACAACTTCTGATCTAAAAGTTATTAGTATGGGAAGTTTGGCATGAAAAAGCCAAGTTTTGAACGAGCCACTATAATTTATGCTGTGGTTTTCGAACGAATGATGCAGAAATTCTAATTTTAGGCTGGCAACACTCGCCAGCTGTCACCCACAAACATTGGACAGTTCACCAAAAACAAATGGCTTGGGTGCACCGTATTGAAGATTTTGTCGTTAAAAAGTAAGTTTTTGACTTCATTTTATTTGTTCTTCTACTGGCATCTATCTATTCTGGCATCTGCACTTATAAAACTAACAGCAATATGTTTATACTATAACTTTATGGATATATTAGGCCTTTTAATAACATATATATTCTGCAGACAAAGCTTAGATTTCATACTAATTTTTGAGGTTATGTTTCTTCGGAGAAAACGTTTTGAAAGAGTTGTATTACGGTGTGGTTACGGTGTGAAGTGTGGTTACTGTGTGGTGTGGTGTGCTGGCTCTTTCACGACCGGCTTTTCATTGTGTTTAAAGACCTATATTTATTAAGTACATTAATAATTCCATTATTTTTCAACCGTCTTCAAACGAAAGAGGTTCTCAATTCGACTGAATTTCGTTTTTATTTTTTTTTGTGTGAATCTTAAGAATATTTCCGTCAAATTTAAACCGATTTTCAAAATTCTTTTTTCAATTGAAAAGAATTGCCTTAAGAGTTGCCAAATATAATTTCAATTCATGAAAAAAAAAGTCTCTCAAGTTAGGAACATAAGGACTGAAATTTTTTGTTTAGTTAAAATTTACATTAAAATATACCATTTTTTTATTTTAAATAACAATGGGATCTGAAACAGGAAAAACAAAGAAGCGTAAAAACCCGCAGCATCTATAATAGAAGTTGTTAGTGAAGTGATCGAGACAGGACGGTCTATAAATAAATCCGCTTTTTTCTTTGACATTTCTAGAGTTTACTTAGGTAAGATTGTCAGGAAGGTAAAATCTTCTGGCAAATATTCCTACAAACATAAGCGTAATATAGGTAATAAGCTATGGAACAAGAGGGTTTACTAGTAGATTATTTGAAAACTGCATCTAAAATGTGCTACGGGCTTACAAGACCGATGTTTATGCAAGATTTAATTTTCCGCCGCACATGATATTTAAAACAGACGAAACAAGCTGCAGCATTGTAACTAATCCTCCTAAAGTTATTGCTGAAAGAGGGTCGAAACAAATCGGACAAGTGACATTAGGTGAACGAGAAACTTTGGTGACAACTGTTTTTTTTATTAATGCTGCTAGTGGCTTTTTACCGCCAATATTTATTTTCCCGCGGGTAAATTATAAAGATATTATGTTAGTCAGTGGTCCACCAGGAGCTCTTGGATTGGCAAATATTTCCTGATGGATGAATAAGGAATGTGTTGCAGTGAATATGAAGCCCTCAAAAGAAAATCTGACATTGATCATTACGGACAATCACAGTTCACATATTAACCTCATAGTAGTTCACTTTACTAGAGAAAACTCTATTGTAATAGTCACATTCTCACCCCACTGTAGCCATAAGCTACAGCCTCTTAATGTCTCAGTATATGGACCTTTCAAAAGTGGGTATATAATTGTTATAAATGAGTGGATGTTGGCAAATCCCGGTAAAACCAAGACCATTTACCAAGTTGGACAGTTTGTGAAAGATGCTTATTAATCTAAAACAAATAATGATACAGACTCAGATACATCAGATTCGGAAGTCAATATAATATTATCAAAAGTAAAAAAAGTTCCAATTAAAGATAAAAATAAAAGAGGAAGAGAACAGGATAATAATTGTGTAGAGTGCAATGAAAATTATACTGACAGCGATCAAGAATGGTACCGGTGCAAAATTTGTAAAGGTTAGGCACATGAATTCTGTGGCGTAAAAGATGGATTGCATTATTTTTGCCAAAACTGTTTTTAAGTTTTTTGAATTATTGATTCTTGTATTTAATTTAGTTATCTAATTACCATAGCTAGTTAGTTTGCAATGATTGATCTCAAACAGCTAATTTTGTGAGCGTTGTCGTAATTTTGTGACCATCGTGTACTGCAGACTGTTAAATGATCGCATGCTGAATTTCAGATAAATTCATCGGTTAGTTTTTTTTTTGACATCCAGTTGTATCATTCGTGTTTTGTATTTCTCGATAAAATGGAAAAAGAGCAATATCGATCCGTAATTCATTTTTTATTTTTGGATGAAAAAACATGCGAAGAAATAAAAGTGAAGTTGAATGCTGTCTATGGGGAACCTTCACAATCTACGACAACCGTGAGATATTGGTTTAACAAGTTTAAGTGTGGTCGTACAACTGTTTTCAATGAAAAACGGTCAGGATGACTGTCAAACGTGGTTACCGAGGAAATCGTCGAAAAGGTCCATGATATGATTCTCGCTGATCGCCGAACGAAAATGCGCAAAATAGCTGAGGCCGTAGGTGTCTCGTACGGAACGGCAATCAAGATTTTAAATATTTAGATAGGTGTGAGGATAGTGTCGGCCCGATGCGTGCCGCGATTGATCATATGATTGGTGGACAACAAGCGGGTACGGCTAATGATGTCAAAGCAGTGTTTGGACCGCTTTAAGCAAAATCCGCAGGACTTTCTACGTCGAGTCGTCACTGTTGATGAAACCTGGATACATTATTACACGCCAGAGATCAAGAGACAGTCGAAACAATGGATTTTTCTGGTGAATCTGCTCCGAAGAAGGGAGAAAAGGTTCCAACAGCCGGAACGGTTATGCCACGATTTTTTGTGATTCCGAAGGAATATTCCTCATGAATGCTTCAAGGCACTACTACAGTGAGTTGTTGGTCAGATTCAATAAGAAATTGAAGAAGACACGGCTCCATTTGGCTAAGAAAAAAGTGCTCTTCCATCACTATAACGCACCGGCACATTCATCTGTAATTGTCACGGCCAAATTGCACGAACTGCGATATAAATTGCTTCCGCACTCACCTTACTCGCCCGACCTGGCACCCAGCGACTTTATTCTGCTCTCTGACTTAAAAATATGGCTCGTAGAAAAAAAATCAGCTCATATGAAAAGGTAATTGCCGAGACAGAAGCTTATTTTAGAGAGTTTGAAAAGTCGTATTTTTTAGATGGTTTAAAAAAGTTCGAGAAACGCTTGGAAAAGTGTATAGACCTAAAAGGAGACTACGTTGAAAAATTATAATAAATCTGTAAAAAAATTACGTTTTTATTTCAAACACGGGTGCTTATTGGTCAACCCTCGTAAATACGCTTACTGAAAATTTAAGCCTATGTTTCTGGCAGAACATCTAACAAATCCTCTATTTATATTTATATCACTAAATTTTGTCTATTGATGGAAAAATTTCAATTATAATTTAATACTTTGGCGGTATTTTTGAGATCATAACAGTGAAATAAAACTTGTTCATATACAAACTTTTACGCACCCACAACAAAGACAATTTTCACATACAATACGAAGAAAATCTTCGGATATATCTCTATAAAAGAGTTTTTCAAAAGCTACTTACTAGCTGTTTCTATTATATAGAAACTAAATGCATATTAGCACTAGTACCGGAACGGGAAAAATGTATTAGAATTTTTAAATGTCTTAGAAATTGTAGCGTTTACAAATTATCGACCGCTACAGGTAAGATTGTTTTGCATGAGTCTTACTTGAGAGAGCACCGGTATTCTCCAGGCCGATGGAGTCGAACCTTTCAGCTCGAGCTGGACAGACCTTCTTCACACCGACAAGACATACAGTGATCTAGCAAGCCGACGTCGCTGGTAGTCCCGCGTGATTAATTCTTTCTATAGAGATCTGTTGGTTTGCTGGCCAAGCCCTACTCAGACATATTATTTGGTTTTATGTACGGGGCTTTTAAGTCCGGTCATTTCAGGGCCCTGTCATTATAGAACCCGGTCACTTTGGGGCCTGCTCATTGCAGAACCCGATCAGTGTAGACTTCAGATCTTTTAACATCCCCGCATTCTAGACACAGAACTACTGAGTAATCGACCATCTTGGTAAGAACAACAGTCCAGAGGCTGGATAATCGACCGACATCACAAAAGGATAAGATAAGGCCAGATCTTATTTTATTATGTTATTAGTATTTTCATGAATATTCAACATTTGTAGCTCAAATACCATCCCACTAACACCATTTAATAATCTTATTCGATTTGATTTAATTTATTTTAATTCGGTTCGATTCGATTCGATTCGATTCGATTCGATTCGATTCGATTCGGTTCGATTTGATTCAATTCGATTTGATTTGATTTGATTTGTAATAAATGATTGGCAATACTTTGATTTAATTTAATTTGGATTAGTGTAATCTGGATTGATGTGATTTGATTTAAGTTAAGTAGGTTTAAGATAATTTAATTTAAATTCTTTTGTAAGTTTGACAAGAGCTCTTTAATGATAAGAATGTCTGTTAAGATCGAAACTTGCTCTTTATATGCCTAATTTAGTTGGGTAGTCATGGACACCGCTACTAAACTCCTTTTTATTTATGTTATAATTGTTTTAGTTTTTTATTTTGTTCTCTATATCGTTCTCTGAAATTGTGCTTGTGTTTATTAAATATCTAGTACTGTTATTGAGTCTTTTTGATAGAAAAAACAATAGAACATAATTTAGTTTTTGAATTAAATTGAATCGCCACCTGATGAAGCTATCATTGTTAGAGAAACACGTGTCAAAGAATTATATAAAGTGATTTGGTGTTCAGTGGCAAATCTCTTGGACATCAGTGTTTCGTACCGAAGTTTGCAATAAAAGAATTGCAATAACTATTTTTATTTAGAGGAAAAGCTTAATTCCATTAACAGGAATATGATTACGCAACGCTAAAAGATTATCAAGTTACAGCAACTAGTATCCACAAATAACCTTGAAGATCGGGTTACATTCAAACATCATTGTATTCCTGTAGCAGGATTATAAATGTGTTACTTGTTACGAAAATGTGATATTGATTCAACCATACACGTTCGAAATTAATGAAATTGAACCAAGCGGTGCACATAAATCGTCGAGAAATAGGAATTAGGAAGGCCGTATTCAATCTTCGGTCGAAGGCCGACCAAAATTCGCTAGTAATTGTTCGAAAAAAAATTGTTAAAAATTTGGCTTGAATTTATTTCCCTATCTTCTATATTCACCGGATCTGAAACAATCTGGTTATCAGTTTCTAATAATTGTAAGTTTGTTTAAACTCCCGTACTTTTACTGATGAGTTTGATATTAATATACACACGGATGGGTTTTCCCTTGACTAATCTGGGACAATCAAAACACTTAAAAAAAATTTGTTTCGTCAAAAAAGTAGAGGAGAGTTGGATGGTAAACCATGTATGTTTGCACATCAAATCATGTGCAATGCCACCGACAAACCGCCCCCCACGCGGCAGTAGCCGACGAGTTATGATTGAGGCGTCACCTGTCACTAACAACATTCGCGCGCATTTCTTATAATTTTTGTATAACTAATGGATCCAGGTATATTCCACTTTCTTTATAATAAACTATATTGTAATAATGAGTTTTGTTTGTTCTCTTACAGACGACTGAATGTGTGCAACAAAAAGAAAAAAGGGAACTTGGGACCCACTTCAAATGCAACTTGCTTTAGAAGCTGTACATGCTGGAAGGAAAATATAAGAAGCGGCAAGATCGTTTGTACTTCCAGAATATTCTATAAGACAGATTTAAAAAAGGAAAATAGTATGATCCTCGACTGGAATGCAGAGCATCGTTTTCAAAGGATGATGAAAAGGACTTAGCTGACCATGTTGATATTTTGGCTAAAACATTTTTTGGAATTACACAACAGCTAAGTAAAGTGGCTTATGAATTTGCTATTACAAAAACATTAAAAACATTTTTTCAGCAAAGAAAGACACGTAAATGTGTATGCATTCTTTAAAATAAGTCCTGGAATCTCTTTGCGAACTCGGGAGCCAACGAGCATGAACCGAGTGTTGGTTTTTAATAAAACTGAAATTAATTTGTTTTTTCGTAATTTAGAGGAAATGGAGAATAAAGCTAATCCATCCAAAAGAATATGTAATGTTGATGAAACAGGAGTTTCAACTGTGCAAAGACCTGGAAAAATGTATGCACCTAAAGGGCTTAACCCTCAACTGGTACAGTGATTTCTTTAGCTTCTTAAGGTTCTTGTGGTACCTTACCTTAGCTTCTTATGGTACGAATATTATATAATTATAAAAAAATTATATTCAAAAGTGTGTGTTTTATATTTTTATCGAATTGTTTAGATATTTATTTATATTAAAAAACTATAAAATACAAAAATTAAAATATTTTACTTTCCAGTGTTGAAATATAGAAAATGGTTGACATTTTAAAAAGTGACAGTTTATTACAAGGCAAGACATCCTTTTGGCCATCTGCAATATAACAAAACACAATAAATGAATATACATTTAAAAGTCTGAAGTATTTGTACCTTCTGTTTTTATTGAAGTTTTAGTCTCTGACTTTGACAGTATTGATACTATGGAATTTACAAATACCCTTCTAGAACACTGAACATTTCTGTGGGTATTTGTTATCATTGTGGTACATGTAACAACGCCTCCTTTTTTTGTCCATGGGAATATCGGCTGGTATTGTTTGTATTGTGACCCCGTTTTTTAAATGGTCCATTATGTGATCTCCACCAATGGAGATAATAAATCATCGACGTTTTGTAAATGCATTATTTGCGCTCTTATAGATAACACTTACATTAACGCCCATTATATTGATCATCGCATAAAATAGAGTCAACGGCCAACGTCTACTTCTACAACCCACATTAAAACAGGCGCATTTTTGGTTCAAACTATTAACCCCACCTTTTGTTGAATTGTAGAAATCGATAACTTCAGGAAGACATTTTTCATATTGAATTATTGTATCTGTATGACGTAATGAAGATAATATTATAACAGCTTTATGTTTCTTAGACACGTAAGACAAAGTGGTAAACTGTTTTGTAAAGCCAAATATTATTGATGAAACTGGGCGATCTTTATTAGGTAAAATTTTTCTTGGTATTTCTCTTTTATTTTTACGCAGCGTTCCTGCCACATGTCAAACCGATTTTTTTAGTTCTATTGCAAGTTCTATTGACGACAACCAGTTATCGCCGGTAATGTTACGGTTACTGTTTATAATTGGTTGAACAAGTCGTAAGAAATTCAAAGTTGGAACTGCCAAATTTCTTGGGTTAGGAGATGTGTATTTACTGGAATATATAAATGCATTTAGTAAATAATGTGTCTTTGCATCACAGAGGTACATTATTTTTAATCCATATTTGTTGGGTTTATTGAGCATATACATTTTGTATTTACATTTTCTCCTAAATCCAACAGGCATCTCATCAACAATCATGTACTCACCACACGCATAATTTGATTGAGAATTAATAATCATGAGGTTGAACAATTCTGATATAGGAACAACTTTATCACCATTTCTTATTCTTTCTTTTCTTGTGCTAGTGTCATCAAATCTCAATGCTGAATACAAAAAACAAAAACGTTTTATAGTCATAGTAACACGAAATATATCACGCCCCGAATTAAATTCGTAGCCCACAGCAAACTTAAATCTTCGTCATTGGATTTGAATGCGGCAGAGAAAAGAAGAAGACATATAAAAGCTTCCAGCTCAGTTTTATCAATATGATTCATAAATTGACAGGATAGAGCTTGATCGTGATAAGAAGCTGCCGATTCAGTTATTCGTTCGTTTGTATGCTGAACAATAATATCCAACATATGATGTTCAAACAATATATTCATACGAGTTTGGTTGGCTTGTCCCTTTATGCCTCACAAATACATCTGGAATCTTAGACCTAATTGTGCTCGAGTTTTGCTACTGGTGGGGAATATTTTGGACCACTTGCATTTATTCTTCTAAAAAAGTATGGCTTATTTTTATCTATATTCCCTTCACCTGTATCGATTTCAGTTTTCTTATGGTCCTCTACAATACTGTTTTGATCGTTCTCTTCATCAATATCCCTCTCTTCTATTTCGGAATCACTCTCACAATGACCGAATTCACGTTCACCAGACTCATATTCACTAATATAGGCGTTTTCAGCCTCCCACAAAAGTTCTGCGTTAGCTAAGGGCTTGTTTTTGTCTGCGATGTAAAAATATTTAAAACTACGTATAAGGTATTATGGGTCAGATTTGACCGGAAGCCTGCACAGTTCACAAACGAGAAGTCCTTTACACAAAATGCAACTAGTGACTGAATGTAACGGTCCAATTAGAATTCATAAAACACCAATGATGACGTCGTATATCCGGCTGATTGCCGGACGAATGTAAATAGGTCTGGGTCACTACTGACTCATCATACCAGTTAAGGGTTAAACAAGTTAGTAAAATTACGAGCGGAGAGCGTAGGCATTTGTCCCACATATATCCACGCCAAATGATCAAGACAAATCTTAAGATTGGAACTGAATTTGAATGCTCAAAATCAGGGTTGATTAACAAAGATTTTTTTGAAAAAGGGCTTCGTCATTTTGCCAAACATATTAGTGCAACTACTCAAAAACCCATCCTCCTAATTCTCGACAATCATGACAGTCACTTGTCACTGAAAGCTTATCAATATTGCAGAAATGGGATACACATGCTATCGTTACCTCCGAATAATTCCAAAAGATGCACTTATGATGTTTTGGCTTCAATTTTCAATAAAGCATATTTGGAAGTTCCTTCGATGGATATAGCAGTAAAAGAATTTGAAGTAACTGGTATTTATTTCATAAATCCCAGTGTATTCGGTGACGATGACTTTATATCAATTCTTATTATTGAAGACTTAACATCTCGAAATGAAACTTCAATGAATAATGACATAACAACCCCAACATTTACTACTACACATGTTACGAATGAAACCGAAGCTATTCTTCACGTAATATTTTGCAAATCTTAAGCCCAGTGCCTCAAAAATCCGGTAAATTAAAAAACGTTCCAAGATACAACACTCACAAATATTGACTGCCACTTCCTTAAAGGAAGAGTTAGAAGAAAACGAGAAGAATAGAAGATTAAAAAGGAATAAAGGCAACAATAATAAAAAGAAAAAGCTTTAGCAAATAAAGAACTATCAAGAGGAGGGTGTTCATTTCCAGCAGTTATGACGAAATTCTTCTTGCACAATTATGCAATGACGACGATTACGATGACATAGACACAGAGAAAGAAAATGATAATACTGTTGCTGCTAATAACCTTTGCGCTATTGTGGAGAATTCGGTCGGGACAGGGAAGTATGGTTGCGTTGTTGCAGTTGTTCCAGCTGGATCTATAAAGAATGCAGTGGCAAAGACACTCCTGAAAATTTTATTTACGACTACTGTTAAGATTAATAATAATAATACTATTTTTATTCAGAGATAAATGTTGATTGGCTTGTATATGGGCTATTATTTATAACGTACGGTATTATCAAACCGAGCCACGCGATTTTCAGACCAGTTTGATAATGCCGTTCTTTCTTAGATTTTTTTACTTCTTACACTTTCACATGGGTGCAGCAAGAATTAAAGATTGCATTAGAATTTGGTTGCTAGGTAAACTGTCTTATTAAAATTCAAGTTTGAGTCTCTCTGTTTCGTAGCAGTAGAATATAAACCCTCCCCTACAATTTATAGTTACAAGAAGGAATTTATTACATTATGAATTTTAAGTGATTTCAAGAACTATCAAGAATATTAAACTCAAATTTTGAATTAGCATGTCAATTAAGCAACCAATGATTACAATGTAATTATGAAGGTAAGAGTCAAAAAATTAATTCGAATGCACAAAGCACCATCCTATAGTCGGATACACTCACGCACGTATAAGATATAAACTAAAGCGTTTCGTTTTCTCCGAGTAGAATTCTGTCGATTTATTACGGTGCGTCAGTTTGCCAGGCGGCACGTCCCTTCGACATCTTACTAAAAGAATTTTGATCGCAGAGCTAGAGTCACGTATCAGCAAAAATGTCAAATTAAATAATAATCGAAAGCGGAAGGTCTGATTTGTGGATTTTGGCACGTGTTCCTAACGTAAGCTTATCCCTAACTCCTTGATAAGTATCAGAAAGATTCTTATTTAATTTAGAATAGATAATATCTGGTCGGAATGTTGTAGATGATTACACAATACATCTAAAAAATTAATTTTTATTGTTCTAGAATAGGACCAAAGAATAATGATTTTATGGTTTTTATTACAAAATATAAAACTAACAATTATTATTAAGATTTTCGTTTTGACAGAAAGTTGAATTAGATAATTCTCTACAAGCTATGATTGATGGAGTTTGGCACAAGTGTTTTTCATACATATTTGTTAGTAATGTTTTACTCCATTTAGAAATCAATAAAAATAAGCATATAAAATAGTGTAATAAGTACTAATACGGCTATTTCAATAAATCTAGTGAATTTGCCCTTACATAAGTCGCTAAAATATCGAAGAAAGTTGTGTGCCAACATGGATGCAAAATGATGCAAAATGGTCTACATTCATACTGCGTTAAGATAAACATTGCACGAATACATAATCTTTTGTATACTTTTCAACCTTTTTTCAACACTGGCTTAACCTGAACTTATATTCTATAGTCTATTCAGGTGCATTTTTACAGTTTTCTACTAATTAGTATTTAGAGGGTAAATTGAAAAACTAGATGATTATTAAATTGGAAAGTTACTGAAAAATCGATTTAATTTTCAATGTTCCCTTAGCCGCCCTTTTAGCCCGATACATTTGGTGAAATTTTATCAATTATTCGGGGAGGGTACTTGTCTTGGCGCAATGGTGCCGACTTATTTGAAACAATGCGACACGTGGAGTATGGATGGAAGGTTTCTGTTGATTTAATATCTCTCCCCAGGGCCCCGCTACGCTATCTTTTGAGCATACCTACGGATACCTACATCCAAGGTTGTGGGAAGAATGCATCGCGTAGTTTCAACTGCGGCGAACATTCATCGTAGAATGGCGCGAGCTGCATCGAGATTGTGACCCGCCATCCGCACGGCCAGTTGGCTTGGCCTGGCTATGATCTTTTCTCATCAGCTGACGCCGGCTGTTAGAACAAAAATCGGTCCTGGAAAGAACTAGTCTTGACGCAATGGCGGTAGCTGAATTGAAATGATCGGACACGTGGAGTACGATTGAAACATTTCTGATTTTATAATATCTTATATATATATATATATATATATATATATATATATATATATATATATATATATATACTGATGACATCGTTAAGTATATTGGACCCGAGTGGCAGAGGAAAGCCCAGGACCGTGAAGGTTGGAAGCATGCTGAAGAGGCCTTCATCCTGCAGTGGATCGATACGGGTTGATGATGATGATGATGATATATATATATATATATATATATATATATATATATATATATATATATATATATATATATATATATATATGCAGTTTTCTGAATTCTTCGGACTGCGTCCAAAGACGTCCGACGAGAAGCCGGCGAAAATATGGGTTGTTTGATTGTGGAGAGGGACTCTCTATTCTTGGCGAGAGAGCATATGTCGGTATCCTGATGAGTCTAACTACCAACAGACGAAACATGTAAGGGATGGGTGGGGCTTCCTCCCGGTCAAGCAACTAACCATATATATATATATATATATATATATATAGATATATATATATATATATATATATATATATATATATATATATATATATATATATATATATATATATATATATATAAGCTATATGTATACATAATGTATGTATACATATAGTTTCCTAAAGCTCCAACCCCTTGTGCACGTCGCAGGAAGTGGATAACGGCTGAACCCGAACCTTTATTTTGGAAACAGACGGTTAGCATGGCTCTGGCAAAAAAAACCGTGATCGCGTCTGCAATGGCAAGCACCGGCAACCTGGTCGGCGTCTGTTCACCCAGAGGGTGTGGCTATATACCACACTCCAGGAACTAACAATCCCTAGTTCTAAGCTCCCAGTGGAAACAATGGACATATACGCTTATAAGCAACCGTGACTCGTACAAATAATAACAATGATACCCCAGGTTGTAACCAATCCACCCGTTGGCAGACGGCAACCGGGTACTCGCATTCTGGGGAACCCGAAATTTCACGATCCACGAAATTTCCACACAAAACACCTACATACATTAGCACCTTCAACATCAACACGCTGATCCAACCAGGAAAACTTCACAACCTAACTTCAGAACTTGACAGGCAAAATATACTTGTGCTTGCCCTACAAGAAAGATGCATCACAGATGAGTACACGGTGGACTACGGGAACTATCGCATATTCAAAAGCTGGGCAGACAAACGAGTCGCCAGGGGCGCTCCGCTTCTGGGCATGGCCCTTGTTGTACACAAAAGGATAGTTTACTCTGTTTAGGAAATCACCCCCATAAAAAATAAACTAATGACAGTCCCAAAGGATGACATCAAAATTTTACTAAGTGACTTTAACGCACAAATTGGTAGAGAAAAAATCAGAAAACCGTAGGTAAATTTCCTGGTCACAAATTTACCAACAAGAATCGCACAAGACTAATCAAACTATGCCAACAGAATAATCTAATGATCATGCAACATCCCTAAAAAAATCTTCACGAAAACAGAAGATATGGAGATCGCCTATACAACAGATTGGGGAATTCCAGATAAACCACGTTGCGATCTTATAACCACAACAAAGAGAGATCCAAGATGTCCAAGTCCGCAGGGGCGCGAACTTTGATTCACACCACTATCTAATCCGAATCAAAGTCAAGTTCACCCCAAGGAAAATCCATCAGAAGAAAGCACATCTACAGAATTTCGAGTCGAAAGAGATCAAGGAATCCAACATAACAGAGGAATGGGAAAAGGAATAGGCAGATACATAGGAAAAATTAAACAAAAAAATTACAGAAAAAGCACAGGAACCGATCCCATTGAAAAAGAACACAAATCACCCTTGGTGGGACTCGGAATGCGAAAGTGCATTACAGCAACGCAAACGAGCATTTCAGGAGTACAACACTAAAAAATTCCAACAGCTATTGGACGAGACTAGAAAACAGACCGCAGTAAAGTATGTATGAAGCATGCGGATTTTCTACTGCCCAAACATTGTTGTGGAAATTATTTAGTCCATTTCTTGTGAATGTGACCTCGTCGGTAGCCAAAATAAATTTGTCAGTCAAATTTTCATTTCTGTTGTACCGATGAAAACCCACTCATAAAATTGAACTCATCTAGGATAATCTTTGGGTTATAACGTTTGTACCCGTTGATAATAATAGGGATAAAAGTGTTCTTGTCTTATAGTCTTCCACACTTTACCAATGACCAACTTCAACTTGATCTGCTATAGACCTAGTTGTCGTTCTTGGCTCGTTTTCGACAATTTCTAAAATATCTCTACCATTTCGTATGGAGGAGGTCTTACTCTCCCTAAATTAATATTATGTCCACCAGTTCATTGTTTTCATAAATGTGTGGTTTGGTTTAAACCGTCTCACAATTACTACACTGTAACAAAAATAAAATTAATAATTAATCTAATTATACTTCATACCCAAGGAGTTTATTCCGATTTTCGCTTTTTGCCCTTGCAAATAAACATTCATTCTTTGGTGTGATTTTGAAACATTCCTTCTTTAGTGTATTTCCGTAGTGATTCCAGTATAGAAAATTCACTAGACGGTTTTTAGCAAAAGTGTTAAAATGAGTGAAATACATAAATCGGGAAGTAAAGGCAATTTTTAGTATTTTTTTTAAAGAACACGTGAAATTTGTGAAGTACAGAAAAAAGATGCTCTATCATTGCGCACCGCTCAACTGTAGCACGCCTCAACAGTAAAACTTTTTGAAGTATTTATATATTTGTATTTTTCAACTTCTAGTTAAAAAAAACGTGATTTTTGAATATAGGGGAAGATCTAGCCATTCTCAGTCTCTCGAGGCTGACATTTTACAAACAGTTGTGGATGAACATCTAAGAACAAGCACTAGGAAACTTCTGTCAGGGGAGTTCCGGTTCTGTATTTTTCAACTTCTAGTTCAAAAAAACGTAATTTTTGAATATAGGGGAAGATCTAGCCATTCTTAGTCTCTCGAGGCTGACATTTTACAAACAGTTGTGGACGAAGATCTAAGAACAAGCAGTAGGAAACTTCTGTCAGGGGAATTACGAGTATCCCACATTATCGAGTTCCTCATTACTCACCTCACTATTGAGTATCCTCACTACGACCATACCTCTGTATTAGTCCCTATCGATCAAAACTTAACTATAGCTCATTTAGGGAAATAATACGCTACTATAGATATATATTCACTCTCTCACGTTACAATGTTGCCACATCAACAACAAAATACCTAGACTTTAGCTTTTGTATGATCGATAAAACTGTACATGAAAAAACAACACGAAAAGTTTTTGCTTTAAAAGTTTTAATCAAAAATCTGTTTCGAAACGTCTGCTTGTGAACATAGCGGCTTTTCATTTAGTTCACACAAAGTTTAATTATTCTCTATCACTAAAACAACTTTCAGCATCTGAATAGCTGTTCAAGTAAATTATTAGAGGATTAACTTGTAGTCTATCCAATGCTCTTTCGTGATTCGACCATCTTTCAATCTCTTCTTCTGAATGCCTGATGCTGTTCATCCAAATCCGTAACTGTTGATAAAGCTTCTTTCCACATGTCCAAACAGTTAGCAATCTCGACGTATATAACGATTGTAATAATTTTTGCCCACCTCCATATCAATTCTATAGGATTGAATATGCAATGATAATGGGAAAGACGTAACACTTTGTGGCCATACTGTTCAGCCAAATGATCTGCCGCATATTCTTATTTTAGGCTTGTTCCTAAAAAGAACATTATGACACTCAAACCTGACCCTTTAATTACTGTTTATCGAATAAGGAATTTCAGCAGTTCACTTTTCAACTTAGTGTTTTTAAAATGAATATTATGCTTCATCAGTCATGCAATTTTTGTCTTTGCCCACAGTTGTAGGTTTATCCATCAGTGTACTAGTGTGGTGTATATGGTGCATTATCCATGACAATAACTGATGGTTCCTCCAATATTTTCATCAACTGGTTTTCAAACCAAAACAGAAAGTTATCTTGATTCATTTATCCATGATAATCGCCATTTGTTTTAGAAGAGAAGACTAATTCAGCCTCTAGAATAAAGCCATTCTTGTTCCCAACATGAAGAATAATATATCTGCAATAACGTGTTATTATTGACACGTCTTAAAACAATTATTTATGACATGACTTTAATGGCTCCTAAGTATTACATATCCTAAGCACTCACCTTTTTCCATCAACTTTTGTAGTATTTACACTCCTCTTGTTATCATCTTTCCATGAGTGACTCAAGGTCCCATTTTGAAATATCCATGTTTCATCCAAATAAACAAAATCAAACAGATATTCGTCTTTAATATTTTGATACATCTTCAAAAATTGGATTCGTTTAAAGGCAATATCTGAAAATTTCATCAGGCCTCTTCGTGGTTTATCCTTACTCCATTTGAAACCAATTTATTTTAGAAGTCTATGAAACGAAGTTGTTCATCCATCAAAGAGCTGCATGTTCTTTAGTTTTTCATGAATACTTTCAAGATTAACCGTTTGTTCTCAGATAGCTCAATAAAATGTCATCAAAATAAAATATTACCATGTAAATCAATTTACTTTTTTCATACATTTTGTCGATTTGATGCCGAATTGAGCCCCTCTTAATATGATCTAGATTAGTTACTCGTTTTGGATGTAGACGCGTTTTCTTCGGTGATTTTAAGATTTTGTTATTCCTAAACCAATACTAATATTTAGTGCAGCTGAAACTCGCCAAAAAAACTCCAATTAACCATGAGACCTACTGAGTTATTAATACATACCTCTCTCACAGGGTTTAATGGTAAAAGAGGAGCCCAGACAGAAACTAAACCAGAAAATAGCTAAAACAGCAAAGAATACAGTAAAAATAATTCAAAACGTTTGAAGGTACAACTCGAAAACGATCAAAACATGAAAATGACGACGAAGAAAGTTGTGTTAGACCGACAACACTATCCAGAATCACAAACCTAAATATTATCTTAACAGAAAATTCACAGAATGCTATTCACCGGCTGACCGTATTTTTATTTTATTCTAAATAAGATTAGAGCAAGAAGGAAAGAGAGTGCATCGAACTTTAAATAATTTTTCTTCCTTATGGATTTAAATTGGCAATAGATTTTTCTAGAATGATGACGTACAACCGTTATTTCGTTGAATGAGCAATATAAACATTTTCATTATTTTCGATGCTTATTACCACAGTAGGTTTTGCGACTTAACATTAGGGATCGCCCTGCGTAGCATATTCGTTTGTTAACTATTAGTTCTTTGCTTTAGAACCCTGGAACGTTATTCAATTTTAAATTAAATGTCTTTAAACGCAACAGTCTAAAGACCTCACATTTCATTTTATTTCATATTCACATAGACACAGGTAGTAGTAAAATCTAGCGTAAAACAAAACCATATTTAATTTAATTTTTGAAGGCATACTACAAAACTACCGTTCTAAGAATATTTTGTTTCAAATTGAATATTTAAAAAATAATATATATGGAAAAGAGAGTTTGAGATACATTTTTATAAAATAAATAATTGTTGACGAGATCCATTAGAAGACAAATACAGAAAAAACAATTAGGTTGGCGTAATTAAAAGAAGCAAAAAAGAAAACAAACACTCTTTGGAACGATATTTCATCGGTTGGACCGTAAAATCGGGAACCGCGAACCATAAAGATAATTTAATCCGCGACCCGACACTTTTTGCCAAATGGAGGAAAAGACATTCGAAATTTATTACCCTATTATTTTTCATCGCCTTGAAGCCATGAGCTGCAAGGTAGACCGAAAATATGACAACCATTAAAATAAAGCCTTGTTCTATGTGTTCAGGTAACGTTTCCATTCGGTTTTCGCAAAAATTTATACCAGCATTACGTCGTACGTTTTACATTTTTCCGATAACGAATTGCTATCCTACAGAAAAATACTAAATCGATTAAATTACCAGAATAGCTGAGAAAACTATACCTATTACACAGGTCGACATGATTTTTGTCACATTGATAGTAACATACATACTTATTAAAACATCTTTTCGCAGAAATGACCTAGCACGTCTCATTTTCAAGAACCTACTTCTCCTATATATCATGAGCCCATTGAAATAATTTATACCTGACTTTGGACTAAACTATGTAGGAATTACCGCAAGACCCTAGAGGAAGTATTTTCACAGTATTCTACAAACCTTTAAAGGCAGTTTTATTATTTTCTATAGTTTAGTTTGTTTCTGTCTCGTTTATAGTACAGTCAAGTATTTAAGCCGATTTTATATAAGTTCTAGTCATCGATTTTGCAAAAATCCAACGGATAAGTTTTGTTATGTATGTAGATGATTTATTTTAAAGTTAAAGTCAGGTTTCAAGTACCTAAAAGAAAAATGTTCTTAATTAAGTGATTAATTAAGAACATTAAGGCATATTTATTAGACCTCAAATAAAGAATCCTATGACAAACTAAGGTGTCGTATGTCCCAGAAAATGCATTGTTTACACTTCTATTTGAATTTTTTTCCGGAAATTTTGGGTGTAGTAAGCGACGAACAAGGAGAAGGTTCAGCAGGATATCAGGACGATGAAAGCAAGTTACCAGGGACACAGGAACCCATCTAGGGTAAGTGAGGGTATTACTGCGGGTGTGGGTTTTACTGCGGATTTTTTTGTTATATTATAAATAAACAATATATGAATTTTTACAATTAAAAAAAAATATGGCTAGTCCTTTAAACGTTAAAATAAGTAACGGCATAGTAAATTGACATGTATAACAATTTTGGAATTTGTTATTAATTATTGAAAAATTGACTGGTTATCGAAGGAGAAAATTATGCCTTTTGTGTCAATGCGTGTGTGAAAAGAGGTGATATCAACAGATATTTTCTTCATAGATAAATGATTCAATATTCATATTTATCGCATGTAGAAGTAGGATAACATTTTTTTATTATCAAAAATGCATTACAAATTGAATGTTGATTGATTATTATTCATTATTTACTGACGCAGTAATTGGCACTAATAAATCGAGCGTGCGTGTATTATTGCGATTTTTTTAATCAACCGCAATAATGGGAGCGCCTCTAGTTGTATGCGCTGATGCTCATTACTGCGAATGTAAACGATACTGCTCTAACCTCTAAAAACTGTGCTTGAGTAAAGCTATTTCAAAATAAAATATAAACAATGGGTAAAATAAATAATAAATAAAAGTTAATAAACCAAAAAATAAGTCAAAAGTGATTTTAATTACGCCAACCTAATTGTTTTTTTCTGTATTTGTCTTCTAATGGATCTCGTCAACAATTATTTATTTTATAAAAATGTATCTCAAACTCTCTTTTTCATATATATTATTTTTTAAATATTCAATTTGAAACAAAATATTCTTAGAACGGTAGTTTTGTAGTAAGCCTTCAAAAATTAAATTAAATATGGTTTTGTTTTACGCTAGATTTTACTACTACCTGTGTCTATGAGAATATGAAATAAAATGAAATGTGAGGTCTTTAGACTGTTGCGTTTAAAGACATTTAATTTAAAATTGAATAACGTTCCAGGGTTCTTAAGCAAAGAACTAATAGTTAACAAACGAATATGCTACGCAGGGCGATCCCTAATGTTAAGTCGCAAAACCTACTGTGGTAATAAGCATCGAAAATAATGAAAATGTTTATATTGCTCATTCAACGAAATAACGGTTGTACGTCATCATTGTAGAAAAATCTATTGCCAATTTAAATCCATAAGGAAGAAAAATTATTTATAGTTCGATGCACTCTCTTTCCTTCTTGCTCTAATCTTATTTAGAATAAAATAAAAATACGGTCAGCCGGTGGATAGCATTCTGTGAATTTTCTGTTAAGATAATATTTAGGTTTGTGATTCTGGATAGTGTTGTCAGTCTAACACAACTTTCTTCGTCGTCATTTTCATGTTTTGATCGTTTTCGAATTGTACCTTCAAACGTTTTGAATTATTTTTACTGTATTCTTTGCTGTTTTAGCTATTTTCTGGTTTAGTTTCTGTCTGGGCTCCTCTTTTGCCATTAAACCCTGTGAGAGAGGTATGTATTAATAACTCAGTAGGTCTCATGGTTAATTGGAGTTTTTTTGGCGAGTTTCAGCTGCACTAAATATTAGTATTGGTTTAGGAATAACAAAATCTTAAAATCACCGAAGAAAACGCGTCTACATCCAAAACGAGTAACTAATCTAGATCATATTAAGAGGGGCTCAATTCGGCATCAAATCGACAAAATGTATGAAAAAAGTAAATTGATTTACATGGTAATATTTTATTTTGATGACATTTTATTGAGCTATCTGAGAACAAACGGTTAATCTTGAAAGTATTCATGAAAAACTAAAGAACATGCAGCTCTTTGATGGATGAACAACTTCGTTTCATAGACTTCTAAAATAAATTGGTTTCAAATGGAGTAAGGATAAACCACGAAGAGGCCTGATGAAATTTTCAGATATTGCCTTTAAACGAATCCAATTTTTGAAGATGTATCAAAATATTAAAGACGAATATCTGTTTGATTTTGTTTCTTTGGATGAAACATGGATATTTCAAAATGGAAATAAAAGTTAATAAACCAAAAAATAAGTCAAAAGTGAACAAAAATGCTATATATATATATATATATATATATATATATATATATATATATATATATATATATATATATATATATATATATATATATATATATATATATATATATATATTAAATTATAATAAAGCTGACGTAAAATTAGCAGTCGCAGAAGCTCTCTGCGGAATGATAGTTGCCGAGGTTTCCAGAAAATATAACATACCGGAGTCAACAATCAGAGTAAACAACCAAAAAAAAAACGCCATTAATCAATCAAGCAACGAATTTTTTCTTACTCAAGAAGAAAGTAGTGCATATTGTCACTATGTCAATTCTTTTATTAGACATATTTTAATTTATTATTTTTTTTACTTACAGCAAAACATCTCTGATAATGCCAAAATTGTGCAGTCTCTGGCTGAAATGCCAATTATTGACTGAACGACATGCCAATTATTGACGACCTAGAGGCAACATCGTCAAACAATAACCTTGATTATGGTTTATATAATAAGTTATAATAAAATAAGTTATGGTTTATATTTTTATAAATGAAAGTTATTGAATTAAATAAATTATTACTATCTTTCTAATAAGTTTAATTCAATTTTTAGCTAGATCTCAAAGTTTGGTAGTCATTGGGTTATCGGCAGTAATAGGCACGCAGTAATTGACACGCCGTAATAGGGGTAAACTACTTTTATACCCTTTTAAATAAATGAAAATATTATTTTATCCTGTTAGATTTTTTTATAAGTTTAAAATCGGTTAAACATCATGATTAAAAATATTATATGAATAGCTCTTGACAAATTCATAATATACTTTATCAAAGTTGACCCAATATTAAAAGCCGCAGTAATACCCACATTTACCATATGTTGAGCGATTATTACTGGTTTTTAAAAAGAGAGCAGAACGTAACAGGAAAATCTGAAAGTTTTTGTCGCTGTATGACAATTCATGTAAGATATTTTTTATTCACTAATCCTCAATAATGTCTTTGCATAGATTTAGCATGTTTTATTAGTATTTAACAATTATTTATATTTAACAAATAACATTATATTTAACAAATAAGATTATATTTAACAAATATTAGATTGTAAAAATATGCCTTCTCCTATTTTTTCCCCACCCCTGCAACAAGAAACTGTATGTGTTACAGTAATTATGTTATCATTTTCGGATTTAGGACTACAAATACACCTATTTTCAATAATGTTACCTCAAAAAGTTTAAATTTGTTAACTTTTGTTCAACTCGAAGAGATTTACCACTAATCACCAAATCACTTTTTTGAACTTCTCGACGCACGTTTCGCTAACCATGTTAGCATCATCAGGAGATGATTTAATCTTAATCTTAAGATTGAAAAATCTCCTAATGTTTAGTGTTAAAGTGGTAAATCTCTTCCAGTTTAGTGTTTTACACCAAAGGTTCCAACATCTCTTCGTAGGTTCTTCTAAACTGTGTCTCAATAAATAGTTCGGACTTCGGTTTTCAATTACTTAGCTTAAACATTGTATGTCTGACATGTGTCATCTAGAGACCTAGCAATTTAATTATGGGTCTTTTTATGACGGAAAAACGTGTTAGAATTGGAACATTGGAAACTTCTACGAAAAGGCCCGTTGTGTGCAAATTGTAAACAACAACAAACAAATTGTAAACTTCGTTTAATTTTTGTACCTACTCATGTCCGAGATCGGTTGTCGATTTAGAGATACAAGGGCGTCCAGGTAGTGATCGATTCAATGAAAATATAGCTAGAGTACGCGAACATGTCGGCAAAAAACCCAAAAACTCAATTCGTCGTCCATCTCAACAGCTAAATACAACGAAAAGCTCTCTACATCGAATTTTGAAGAAAGATCTGGTGTTGCACGCGTATAAAATTCAACTAACTCAAGAGAAATAACTCTCAAACCATGCGCCTCGCCGTGCGTTAGCTACTTTTATTTTTGATGAAGTTGAAAGCAAGGAAGAATTTTAAATAAAATTATGTTTTCAGATGAAGCTCATCAACAGGTTATAGGAATAAGAAAAATTGTAGAACTGGGAGAAGTAAAAATCCTCGAGTGATTGCAGAAGAATCTTTATATCTTCTTCGAGTAACAGTGCGATGAGCATTGTGGGCTGGATGGGTTATAAGGCTATTTTCTCACGAAAATGACGATGGTGAAGCAGTAAACATTAATGACGAATGCTCCCACAATATGTTAAAAAAAATATGGGAATAATATGCACCTTAACTCTTTGAGACTCCATGTGTATAATTGTGTACACATTTGTTTATATTTCTTTATGTTTCAAAAACTCTGTAGCGTTTAGACGAAAAGTACATAATAATGCACATGTTTTCTTGTAGAATGCTAGGCTAGTGTCGTCATCCTGCGATACATGGGAGAACTATCACTTTTTGGCATTTCGGTAATTTCCATGATAGCTGGCACACGAGGTAAGAAATAAAAAATCGTGTGTCATCGATACACATGTATGAATAAATTTAAAAAAATAATAAATAACATATACCTGTGCCATGATCTTTTATCAACCAGAAATAAAATGGCGGTGTTTTTTAGGCGACATAATTATGCACAATTGGTTATAACAGTTGTTTGCCTAAAACAATGCTGCTGTTTATAGTAGTCATATTTCTGCACAGTTTGTCTAAATAGTACCTATTTGTTTTATTTTAGAAATTACATATGATCCAGGCAATGAAGTACGTGCAGCAATTTTACTGGATTTTCTGGAGAATTCATCCAATTTGGATTTGAGCGACGATAAACAATGGGAAGAAAATGTGAAAAATATTGTTCGTGTAGGAGCCGATAAAGTTATTCCAAAAAGGTTTGAAATTGCTGAGTCTCATTGGGTCGATGAAGATAATTTGCCTTTGGCGTTTTTTGCAATGGCAGTGAATGAGCCAAAATTCAATGATATTATAACTCAAAAAGATGATGATGGATTTGAGGGACGATGAACAATGGAAAAAAAATATTTCCGAACTTCATCAGATTTTGTTCGTGTAGGAGCCGATAAAGTTGGTCCAAAAAGTTTTGAAATTCCCATTGAGTCGATGAAAATAATTTGCCTTTGTCGTTATTTGCAGGGGTAGTGAATGAGCCAAACTTCAATGATATTATAACTCAAAAGGATGATATAAAAAGGTGTAAACGTAATTTTCATAAACTTGAGATCATCTAAAATTAATTAGACCCAAGCAATGATATGAGTCCAAAGTACTAAGCCCATTACAATATTTTCAAAAATATATAAATGATGCTGAGTTTGAAAAAATGGTAAACTTTTCTAATATATGTCCATCAAAAAAAACTGTTCACTTGAATCGAATTTACTCGAACTAAAAAGTCTATTTGGATTACACATTGCGGTTGGCTGCTTAAAATTTCCAAAAGTTCAGCTATTTTGGATGAACTTTAAAACATTTGGCCTTGGATCATCAGTGCTCATTCAGAACGTATACAAAAAGAAGGTTACACATTGTAACTTCTGTAATTTCTGAAACATAAAAAAAGATTTGCTGTTGGGAGAGTAGAGTGAATGGAAATTAGCAAGCCTCCACTATTGAAAGACAAACAATCGATACAAAGAGGTAGGGTGTCCCTTGATGAAGTGAAGACCGAAAATAGAGATATTGCATTAGTTAAATGGATGGATAATCGTACTGTAGTACTCGCTTCGAATTTTGTGGGTGTTGGGCAGGAAGACTTGGTTTCTAGGTGAGAAAAGACCGAGAACAAGTATGTGGATATATTTTTTCTCCTTTATTTGGGTTCTTCGCCACTGTCTAAAACTCAAAAAATATCAAAAATACCTGTTCTTATATAAAGAAAGAATCACTGGATAAAAACAAAAAACCAAACGGAGACAAATTTCTCAGTGATTCTTTTTTGTAATAAATTTGCCTAACGAACAATATTTTTAAAGATATAAAAATGTTATAAAAAATGTACAAACTTTTAACGTTAACGTTTCGGAGGGTAATCTCCCCCCGTTTTCAAAACTGAACTAAAAAATAAATTATATTAATTTGTAATATATAAAGTAACGAGTGACAGTAAATATATTTTTTGTATGTCAACGATACTTACATTGACAACAATGGATTTTCATAACAGTGACATACTACCAAAAAAAAAAAACAAAAAAAAAAATATATATATATATATATATATATATATATATATATATATATATATATATATATATATATATATATATATATATAGATATATATATATATATATATATATATATATATATATATATATATATATATTTTTTTTTTTTTTGGTAGTATGTCACTGTCACGAAAATCCATTGTTGTCAATGTAAGTATCGTTGACATACAAAAAATATATATACTTTCACTCGTTACTTTATATATTACAAATTAATATAATTTATTTTTTAGTTCAGTTTTGAAAACGAGGGGAGATTACCCTCCGAAACGTTAACGTTAAAAGTTTGTAAATTTTTACAAAAGTATGTAACATTTTTATATCTTTAAAAATATTGTTCGTTAGACAAATTTATTACAAAATAGAATCACTGAGAAATTTGTCTCCGGTTGGTTTTTTGTTTTTACCCAGTGATTTTTTCTTTAAATAAAAACAGGTATTTTTGATATTTTTTGAGTTTTAGACAGTGACGAAAAACCCAAATAAAGGAGAAAAAATATATGAACACGCCACAATCATTCCGATATTACTAAGTATGTGGATGTTACAAGGTCTAAAATTGTATAATCACTCAATGGGTGATTGGCGTTGATTTACTCAATCAAATGATTGGATTATATAGAATATACATTAGTTCTAAAAAGTGGACAATTTGCATAATATTTTACGCATGAGTGCAATCGACTACTGATTTCAAAAAAAAATCTGATGGGTCTTGTAGATTTATGTTTATGTTGGGCAGGGTGTTTGGTAAAAGTTGGTAAACTAGTTCGAGGTCAAGGCAAAAGAGGAAGGCCAAGCAGCGTAACACCTTGAGTGTCAAGATCAAAAATTCCAAAACGTAATGAAGTGAAATCAGGCCATGTTTAGAAATACAATACGATTTCATAGATCATCTGCCACATCTTGATGATAGTAAGGAAGAAAAGCGGTGCAAAAATTGCAAATAAACGCAAATGAACGTAAAAAAACGTATTTCTTTAGTGATAAGTTCGGGGTACATTTATGTATAAAAAAAAGAAACTGTTTAGTTATGTATTATAGGAAATATTTTTCGTAAACGTTTATTTAATTTCGTAATTAAGTATTGTTAATACCTAAATAATATTTTTTTGGGTCTATTAAAACTTTTTGTATATAATTATGCACATAATTCTTTTTGCAAAAAAATACATTTACTAACTAGAGCATTTACAGACATAAATCAATTAATTATTTACACCGAAATATTTTTATAGCGCTTTGAAAAAAAAGTAGATATCAAAGGCTTAATAGTAGAGTAAAGGAGCCTAATATGGGACCCTATCCTAATATAAAACCCAAGAGTAATAGAAAAACTACAATACCTTTACCTAAAATTCGAATTAGAATGTACGACGTCCATGTTGGCAACACTGTAGTGGCGATTTGAAAGTTGTCACTTAGCGCGTCTGTGTATCGCATGCATTTTTCTACTTTACTGGTTGTTTATTGCAAAATCCAGCAATTTAAGTATTACACAAAAAAAACAAACCAATTGTATACTATTATGCATTTTATAGAAAGATGTTATAACTATTAATATTTTAACAATAAATTTTAGATATAGATTTTTATAGATAGATATAGTGATATAGATAGATTTTTGTAGACGTCTAACGTCTGATACTATTTTTTTTAAGTTCCTATTATGAGACATTTTTAGTTTTCTATTAAGAGATCCAGTGCACCAAGTATTATCTCTGGACTCATGAAGACTGCGGAGCAGATGACGCAAATTTTATTTATCCGTAATGTAAAAAAGGATAATAATATGATAGTGGTTTAGGGTCTCATATTAGAAATCCTTTTAAAAAGAACCTAATTTTTCGTTTGTAATAGTGTTATTAAGTAATACAAATAATAATCAACAAATTTGTGTAATTTTCAAGTAATTTTATTAAATAAATATATAATCTACAATTCAGTTTTACTTAAAAAAAAATTAAAGTTTACTTTTAATTTATGTTCTCTATTGATTTTCTATTTTTTTTAATAGATCAGATATTAAGCTCGTTTGTTCTATGTTGGTCTATGTCTTCGGTGCTATATGTTCTTTCAACAATATATCGTCATGTGTCATACGGCGAGAGAAACTTTGATATGTTACGGACACGTTTTTCTGGCTACGTCATTTCTTGAAATGGTGATATTCAGTGGCCTGCAGATCATGCGATCTAACCCCACTCGATTTATCCTCCCGAGTTTCATCAAAGGCAAAGTATATTCTAACAATCCCTCAGACAATTAATGCCCTAAAGCAAAATAGGCGTCAAGTTATTGGTGAAATTGAACCGCAAGTGTGTCAAATTTTTATTGACAATTTTAAGCAAAGAATGGCCATTTGTAAAAACAGCCGAGAGGGCATTTGGAGAATATTATTTTTAAAACATAACCGGCCTGTTTTTACTATTAGATTAAATAAACAAGCAGGCTATTTTTCTAATATTGTTGGGTTTATTTTTATACGAAATTTCGAAAGAACCTAGTGGGACACCTTTTAACCAAAAATACTATTTACACCGAGAAAAAAATGATACGATAATAACGGTATATTCAGTAGGAACATACACATATGTCTAAAAGTTTAAAATATCTACAAATAGGATATCTACGCCTATAATAATCTAAAAATTGTGATAGATATTTCTTTTAGACCATTTTGAAATGAAGAAAACAAAAGCAATGTTTTGCTGATAACACAGGTTTTTCGATTTTCGCCCATTCCGTTAATACTGGTATTTACACATTCTTTTTCACTTTTTAATCAATCCGTTTAAAAATTCCTAGAAACATGACATCTCATTTTAACAGATCAAGAGCAACTGCTTTGTTACAACGGGGCTTTAATCAAAGAGATATCGCCGAAATTGTAGGTGTTTCCCAAAGTACTGTATCGAAAAAATTCATAAAAAAATCCAAGATACAAATGATCAAATCGTAAAGGATCGCCCGAGAAGTAAGTAGAAAACGATGTATAACAGCAGCACAAGCCGGGCAGATATTAATGATAACTCGAAGAAATCATCTGGAATATTCAAGTGGTATGGGGGAAGCTTGTTAGTCTTGAAGAGGTAAATGTTTCACAACAAACGATAACACAAAAACTTAAAGCGGTAAATTTGCATCACAGAAGATATTTACGCGTTCCCAAAGAAACCCTTTAACAAAAAAATGTAAGATTGCAATGGGCTTGAGAAATGGTGGTTCACAGTTTAACTCGAATAACGTGATGTCCTCCAATGAGACGAAAATTGACTTGGTTTCTGATTCATTAGAAACAGCTCAACCACGTATACCATTTGAAGAGGAGAACGTGATGTTTTGGGGTTGTATTATGAGAGGTACACGGATACTTAAACTGATCCTGGAGAGAAGAGTAATGGTGTTGTATACATCAAGAAAGTTTTAAATCCTATTGCATGTCTGCTCAGAGGTACAGTGGGCGACAGATTTTTGTTTTCATGGATGACAAGGCACTTCCTCATCGAACAGCAGCAGTACAACATTTTCTTGAAGAGGAGAGATAACCAAATTAGGGTGGCTAGCAAATTCTCCTGACATGAATGTCATTGAACATACATGGGACATTCTGAAAACACGCATCAAGAAACGAAACAATCCTCCTCTTACCCTGCGAGAACTAAGAACTAAGATATCCAACTATCTGGAAATAAAAGTAACTAAACACTCTGAATTCATCAAATTGGTCTTCACTTATTATTTGTTATTTAAATTTACCAGATCCATATAAATCATACTTTAATATGGAACTATTCACATACTCAACGGGAGATAATCATTTTAACACCAATTATAATAAACACGATAGCAATCGACATCAGTTCAAATAGAGATGATCTACATCACTTCAACAATGATACAATTATTGGCCAATAATCAAATATCAAACTGGGTAATGTTCCTGGCACTCAGGGGGAAAACGCACAACAGTGCCAGCTTCGGGTCTGAACGGGATATCAAGGAAAAAACGCACTAGATACCTACGCAAAGGGCTAACAAAACATAACGGATATCCAACCATACCCTATGATATAACCTCTAGTACTGAGTTGTGTAATGGATACAAAAGGAGAACGCGCGATGTACCCACTTCAGATACTAAAAAGCAAAACAGCATTTACCCACTTCATGGTGAGGAAGGGAAAACCGCGCGACAATACTCTGGATATCTCTCTCAATTTAATTACAAATCATATGAATATGATGATGTCGCTACTCAGACAATGTTTGGATATTCACTTAACCAGAAATTATATAATATTGATCAAGAAACACTGTTTTAAGTACTATTTCAAATAATAACAGATTTAGTTCAAGTGTACTTAAATATTTGGCAATAACCAGAACAGTAGTCTACGAGAAAAAGAAATACACGTATTCTTTAAATACTTCCCAAAACTATTAAAATCAATAAAAACCAAGTGTTCAGTGAAAACTCACTTAAATAAAAATCATTTAAAATTGATGAAAATGTTAAATAGAAATAATAGAAATAATAGAGCTTTAAATACATCTCAAAACTTACATAAATCGATAGGAAACAAAGCATTCAGTGACAAACTCACCCTTGGAATTATTCGGGAACGACACGACACGACACGACACTTGTTCACAGTATAAATGAAACTGTTGGATTCTAGTACTGAAATAAACCTATCTCTAAAGATGCCCCACCTTTATCGAACATCGGGCGGTTAACTATCCTTAAGTATTGTTGAAGCTTTTAGATAGGATAAGCGAACTTATATTGATTATAAAAACAACACAGCCCAATGTCAATAAAGCGAAAAACATGAAATGTAGTCGACATCTGGTCCAATGTAATAAAAACCATCTTTACCAAAAATATGATAAAACTGTCGTTTTTCTGACCGGAACTGTAAATAAAACTGATATATTTCTTACAATTGTATGCTAAAAGACATTTTAAACAAACGATAGACCTATCGTTTTATTTGAGATGAAACCGAGGTCGGGAAAATATATATTAAACAAAAATATTTTTTACAGATTGATAAAAATAATCAATATTACAATTATATCAACAATTGTTACTGACATCAAAGAAGAATAATATTTATTCTGGTCTCAGTATCACAATTATAAAGAGAATGACCAGCACTGGGAGAAAGGAATACGTAAATAAAAAACAAAGAATACAAAAAACAACAGATCAAAATAAAAAGTTGAGGTATACCAAGATGATTATTACACTACAGTTGAAAATTATCAAACATAAACTTAGGTCAACATATTTCTCATTTAGACTTAAAATAGATACAACAAATCGAAAAATGTTTTTAAGCTGAAAACTTCCCATATTTGCTGAAAAAACAGAAAGTCCAAATATCGAAAATAAACATTTTTGTCTCTTCCAAATATTTGCTTACTCTCGAATTGAAATAATATTTTCCATTTATTTGTTGTTCAGTTTACTCAATTTAATAAACGAACACAAAACAAGGGGCAAAATGCATTTTTCATTTCCCATTCAGTATTAGTTTAACGAAATAATGAACTGCACGATGTAAACAATGCAGCATTTAAACAACAAATAAACAATATTTAAAAGTTTTACAAAAATTACATTAAAATGTAACCTAGAGTTAAATACGTAGGTTTCATTTCTACCAAGGCATTAAGAGCTAGCAGAGCTATTTATCTATTTAATTAATTGATGGTGGGAGTAATATGAAAATTAGTTCACCAATTTGGTTTCATCATTTTTACTGCTAATATAAAAAGATTTAGAATATTTTCCACTGATAATACATTATTCGAAAAAAAAAGAGGGACAATTATAGAAACTTAGTAACTCACTGAAATATTTTAGTTAAAAACTTAGGTATATACTAAGTTTTCCAATCTCAATGGAACATTACTGATTAAATGGCGGAACGGTTCTATCCGAATTAGTGTTATGTTTTACTGAAGCCTGAGTTTTAGCTCTAGAATATTTCTGAAATTTGAGGAATGTAGAAATCAACGATGACCTTGCCCCTAAAATAATATCACATGTTCGTTAAATATGTCCTACTTGTTGGCCAAGAAATGTCCTCATACATGAAGATACCATAATTGAGAAGCAATTGTCTAATGGTGTTTAACGATATCCTAGAAATGAGACGAGTCGCCTTATCTTACGGAAACTATGGGTGATCATTTTCAACAATAAGAGAAAGTATTGTTTATTCTTGTGGCAAAAGCGCCTCGATACTGAAATCGTAATAGCCTTATATATGAATAGTTGCATTTTTATTAACGCCCTCAAGAAATTAAAGTCTCATAATGCCAAAAGGTATTACTGTAGATAACACTATGCCTTTTGTACAGGGTAAGAATTTTTCGAATAGTTAGCTAAGAGCTTTTCTAGACTAATATCCAATAATTTTGATGATGAAAATGGAATAGAACTTTGTGTGTAGAATTTTAAACCTTCATGCAAAATACGTCGTAACGCCTATCCGAAATATTCAATGAAACTGCATGGTGGCAAACAGAATGCCGTAGCGTTCTCTTAAGGCCACATACGCGCTTTATCCAATGCTCTATTAATGTTTGGTTATTAACACTGTGATGTTGAAAGTAGAGATATTCAATTTATCCCTCCGAGAGAAGCGCAGAAAATTTATTCATTATTAAGGTAAAAGAATTCGCAAACCTCTTTAAAAAAACATCGATGACGCATTACTTCAATGGTTTTCGTATCAAAGAAGCATGCATACTATAATTACTGGGCCTATACTTCAGGCAAAGGCCTGAAGTGTTTGCGAAAATGTTTAATGTTGCTGGATTTTCTTGCGATTCAGGTTGGTAACGTAGATTTAAAAATGGGTACAACATAGTTCCACATCTTAGAAACTATGATGCTAGCGATGTTTTTAACGACGATAAACTTAGTCTTTTTTACAAACTTGCTCCAGTTCGTACAACGAGTTTAAGGATGAAAAACGTATCGGAATGACGCATTACTTCAATGGTTTTCGTATCAAAGAAGCATGAATACTATAATTACCGAGCCTATACTTCAAGCAGAGGCTGAAGAGTTTGCGAAAATGTTTAATGTTGCTGGATTTTCTTGCGATTCGAATTGGTAACGTAAATTTAAAAACCGGTACAACATAGTTCCACATCTTAGAAACTATGACGCTACCGATGTTTTTAACGACGATGAACTTAGTCTTTTTTACAAACTTGCTCTAGTTTGTAAAAAAGGCTACGAGTTTAAGGGTGAAAAATGTATCAGGGGAAAACTATCAAAGGAAAGAATAACCGTTCTTGTGTAAGCAAACATCTCCGGAACTGACAAACGAAAACTTTTAGTTATTGGCAAATTTAACAAACCCAGATGTTTTAAAAAAGTTAAAAAATACCAGTTAATTATATAGCAAACAAGCTAGTGGAAATTACCGCTGATATTATCGAAAGTAAATTAAAATCATGGGACAAACAACTGATAAGAAAAGATGGGCACATATTATTGCTTGTTGATAATTGCCCTGCTCATCCGCGTCTTATGAATCTAAAAAACATTAAACTGGTTTTTTTCCCACCAAAATTTACGTCCATTCTGCAACCAATGGATCAGCTTATGATCAGTAATCTTAACTACATTGGAAATAACACACCAATAGCACTAAATATGTTCGATTCTATTGAAATGGTTTCTAAAGCTTGGAAAAGGGTTTCCCAAAAACAATTAACAATTGTTTCAAACATGCATAGTCCTCCCTTTACGAGTTCGATGAGGACGATAACTTGCTCCATACTTAAATTGCTCAATTGCACACTGCTTGTTTATTAATCAAGCAAGAGGACAATTTGTCTTTAAGTGTTTGGCTTACTATTAATAATTTTATTTTGAAAAAATTCAATTTCGTTGATGTGGATAACGACCGTGTGGCACCAAGTATGCCTACCGACAGGATACTATGGCGCAGATTGGTGGAGCTGAACTATTTTAAGTTTTTTTGTGTGTGTATTTTTTCCAAGAATTAATAAATGCCATAAAAATGTAATTACACACAGATCCCTTACATTGGAGGGCACATGTTTCGTCTGTTGGTGATAAGACCATTGAGATTCCATTGCTCTCATGGCGGAGATGCAGGTTGTTGTGCGTTTTACATAAGATTGTGGAACCCAACGGTCGTGGGTGTATAACTCCTGACTACTGTTGTTTGTCTCGTTGGACACAGTTCAAAGAAGTTAAAAAAACTCCATATATATATATATATATATATATATATATATATATATATATATATATATATATATATATATATATATATATATATATATATGTATATATACTTTTTTTTAACGATTTATATATGTATATATACTTTTTTTTAACGATTTATATATGTATAACTAATATGTGTATAACTCCTGACTACCGTTGTCTCGTTGGGCACAGTTCAAAGAAGTAAAAAAACTCTATATATATATATATATATATATATATATATATATATATATATATATATATAATATATATATATATATATATATATATATATATATATTTATTTATATATATATATATATATATATATATATATATATATATATATATATATATATATATATATATATATATATATAAATAACTCCTGAAGAAATAAAAACAAAGGCCTACAATAACCGAGAATTCTGCGCAATGGTCACGTTAGACATAGAAAATGCCTTTAACTCAGCCCCCTGGGAAAAGATAGTAAATGCCTTATATCGGGCAAAAATCAGCCCGTACCTAATTAAAATGATTCAATCATACCTCTCAGACAGATATATATTAACCCAGTGGGGGGACAAAATATCAATAACCTGCGGAGTACCGCAAAGATCGATCATCGGACCTTTACTATGGAATATTTTCTATGATCAAATCCTGAGAATCAGCACAGAGAAAGGAGTTACCATGGTGGCGTACGCTGATGACTTGGCTGTGGTGGTAAGAGCAAGGACCAGGTCTGTTCTGGAAGAAATGGCACAGCATATTGTTAACAAAATAGCCCTGGAGATGGATCAAATGGGCATTAAAATATCACCAAAAAAAAACTGAAATGGTAATATTGGAGAGAAGAAAACTCACAAACCTCCAAATCAATATTCAGGGTGCCACAATAAACAGTACAAGAGCAACTAAATATATGGGGATTCTCATAGACAAAGATGCTAAAATGACCACTCACGTCAAACTGACATGTGAAAAAGCAAATAAAACATTGATGATACTAAATAAAATAACCCCAAAAACAGGAGGACCAAGGGCCTGGAAGAGGCGTATATTAGTGGAGGCCACTATATCAACCATTTTGTATGGGGCGCCTATTTGGGCAAAGGTGTTAAGGTATAAGCACTACGAGGCAATGCTCGAAAGAGTAAACAGAAAAAAGGCAATACGCATTACAAGTGCATATAGAACCGTGCCCACAATGGCCATCCTAGCCGTTGCTGGTCTACCACCAATAAAACTCCGAATCATGGAAAGCATATCAATATTCGAAAGGGGAAAGGAATCAAAAACCCAAGCAAGACAGAAATTACTGGAAGCCTGGCACAAAGAATGGAACGACTATGAGGGAAAGGCAAAAACATTTATCCGAGACGTGAGAGAGTGGCACAACAGAAAATTAGGGGAGACAAATTTCTACACAACACAAGCAATAACGGACCATGGATCCTTCAGATATTATTTCACAGAATGGGAAAGTCAGAGGACAAGGATTGTCGCTATTGTGGGATGGTGGATACAAGGGACCACACAATCTTCCACTGCCCGAGATGGGAACCGCTCCGGATTGCTACTGCTGCCGAATGCAACGTAGAAGTGACGGAACACAACATCGGCGTTCTGCTTTTGGAAGGAAAAAGACAGTGGGCAAGAATAATGGGCATGGTGGAGAAAATAATGAGGACAAAAATAGAGGACGAGAGAAGATGTAAGGCAAATTTGGACTGACAATCTGACAATCTGACTGACAATCTGTGTCCTGAAGTAATGCCTAACTGCGGTTTCCAGGCCACGAGCAGATATCCTTGAGGGTTTTAGTCGGTAGGCATGACTCCAACAAGGGCATGAATCCGACATTCCCATGTCACTGAACATCGAACACATGGATGTCTTTAGAAGATTTCCTAATCCCCTCAAAAAAAAAAAAAACAAAAAAAAATATATATATATATATATATATATATATATATATATATATATATATATATATATATATATATATATATATATATATATATACTTTTTTTTAACGAATTTCTTATATAATGTAGCGATAGCGATTATTAAGGTCCTCTTCGTACGTTGTAACCGACTTTTACTGTTATGATTATGGTAATTATAAGATTATGGTATTAAATAAAGGTACCCTGAGGGTAAATAGATTTCTAAATATCTGTCAATATTAAGAAATACAGGGTGTGATACAGAAACAATTTTTCAATAGTAAATTTTCTGCGCTTCTCTCGGAGGGATAAAGTGAATATCTCTACTTTCAACATCACAGTGTTAACCAAAAATTAATAGAGCATTGGATAAAGCGCGTATGTGGCCTTAAGAGAACGTTACGACATTCTGTTCGCCACCATGCAGTTTCATTGAATATTTCGGACAGGCCTTACGACTAGTAAAAATAAAATGTTTATTGTATGCATTATAATAACTGCCGAGACTTGGTTATTCAGTACGTTATATCCGTAGATACGTAATAAGCGAGTACATTATAAGTTAGTTTTACTGTATAGGTTGTCTAGACCCAGTAGGTTTATTAAAGTTTGTATATAAAACTTTTATCAAAAGATTATTCGTATCGATTGAAGAGCAGCGGCTCAAAGCACAAAATAAAGGTGCTATATATTTATCCAGTTCAGCTATCTTTATAATTTACTTTATATTTTATTCATATTTTATTTTATATTTTAAAAATGACATATAGACATTTTTAGGAACTGAAATTGTTGAATTAATAAAAATTGGGCATTGATTTCCTTCATTGTCACTCAATGGGCTAAAGGAACAGATGGGGTTTTTGTTTATATTATGAAGCAAGACTGACTCTAGGCTGTATTTCAACGAATCTATGAAAATACGCCACTCGGAAAGTACATCTTAAGCTCATTCTTTAAACCATCAGTATCACAACAGTTACATAGCGACCCTTCCATTTTGTAAAAACTTGAAAAAGTTACATTCCATTTTCGATAAAATGAAATACTTGCATTCTAACAGGTTCCACTGTTGAAGTCTGGAACCAAGAAGTTCTGTTTTTTTTGACAATCCCAGGATACGTACCAAATCATTTAATTCATTCTGAGTTATTAAGTGAGGTTCACTGGTAGTTGTAAAAATGTTGGGTCACAACTGGTGTTCTCAAGAAGTTGTGGATCAGATCCTGATGAAGAATTAGAATCACTGGAAAATATATTTTTCAGGTTTATAGGCGCAATCGGTACCGGTAGTTCCTGACTACGAGCAACTGGCCTAAGTGCAGAAGGAAAATGTGGATACTGAATTTTGTCCCATTGCTTTTAGAAATGAAATTCCTTCTATTTTAGTGATACAAAAGTAGCAATCACTTACATTGTCAGTAGGTTCTCCCCACACCATAGAAACAGCAAAAAGGCATAGAATTTTTCTTGCGATGCATCCACTGCACTAAATTTACGTGACAACTCACACAGAAAATATGAGGAGCAGAACTTTTATCTTGATCTCCAATTTGGCACTTGAAATATAAAAGATGGGCTTTTTACTTCTTCGGATATAGATCTAGCTTGTGACTTTAAAATAAATCATCCGCTCGCTTTGGGGAAAAAAACAATCTTAACTTAATTAGTTCGTGAACAGACACAATTGCAGGATTTAGACCGATGAAAATCCTGAAGTGATTTAGGAGTTTCTTCTTCATCCTCAGAAAGTCATTGTCATATAGAACTAATTTTTTCGAAGACGATGACTGAAATCGTGTTACTATTCATGGTAAACGTTACAGAAATATGCTAACAGAATACTTTTGGCCTGAACTGATAAATGTGGATATAAACATTGTTTTCTCTCAACAAGACGTTGGAACTTGTCACTTAACTTGTCAGGTAATCGATTTATTACCTGGATGCCTTATTTCGCGAAATGGTAATGTCAACTAGCAACCGAGTTCATGCAATCATACGTCCTTAGATGATCTTCTGTGGAGTTATGTTAAATATCGGTTTACAAAAATAAACCCTACACAATTCTTGACCTTAAGCCAAACATTCAGGCCACCATTAAAAGTATACCAAGCGATGCGTGTAAAAGAGTAATTACAAATAGGGTCTCCAGAATGTATTCCACTAGACTAAGCCGAGGGGGACATTTGAACTACATTCTACCTTTTAAAACCTAATGGCATTATTTGTTCTTCAGGATAAAATAAAAATTATCGGATTATCACTTATAGTTATCATTATTCCTCATTTTAAAATTCCGACGCTCTTATTGAACAACTTTATACAATGAAATTAATACTGTTAAATATTTAAATCAGGTAGCCGATACTGGACGGCAATTCATTTTAAATAAACAATCTAAGATTTACATAAAAATTTCCACTACATTTAAAACTTGTATGTATTACAATTGTTTCGACATAGGAGGTGTGGCTATTAAATATCGAGACTGACGACGCTACAGAAGAAGTATGCATGCGCCAAAGGCCAGCAACCAACAGCTGTTTAGCGTGAAGCCTTCTCTATCAAATGCAGAACCTCTCGCTCCTGTAAACAAATTCGTATAACCGCAGCCTTCATTCGCATTAGAGTTGTTTTTTTTTGTTTCGCCGAAAAAATGTTAATTGGAAAAATAGAGCAACGAATTGTTGTGAAATTTCACTTGAAACTTGGAAAAACCGATACTTATAATTTATTGAAAGAAGTGTATGGCAATGAATTTTTATCGCGTGCATGTATTTTTGAGTGGTGTAAGCGTTTTCAAGATCGCCAAGAAGATGTTGAAGATCATCCACGCCCGAGTCGCCCGTCCACGTCAAAGATGGATGACAATATCGAATAAATCGGTAATCTGGTTCGATCTGGCCGTCGGTTAAGTATTCGTACGATTGCTGAAACTATAGTTATAATTGACAAAGAACGCGAACGGCAAATTTTACATAATAATTTTAACATGCAAAAATTGTGTTCCAAAATGGTGCCTAATATTCTCACGTTTGAACAAGAAGTTCGCAAAAATGTTTGTAGTGACACTTTGAATGCCCATGAAAATGACCCCAACTTATTAGAAAGAATAATAACATGCAACGAATCGTGGTATTTTACTTATGATCCTGAAACAAAGCGCCAATCCATGCACTGGAAAAGCCCAAATTCCCCGAGAGCCAAAAAGCTCGACTGAGCAAATCAAAATTCAATGCAGTGATTGTTTTTTTCGATATTCGTGGGATTGTGTACCTTCACTGGGTTTCTGAAGGTCAAACTATTAATCAACATTACTGCCATCACGTTCTTGCTCCTCCGTGAAACTCCGTGAAAGATAAGGAAAAAAGACCCAAATTGTGAACAGTCATGAATTCTCCACCATTACAATGCGTCGACTACATCCGCATGGTCTGTCAAAAGGTTTCTAGCCAAGTACAGCATCCCAGTATTAGACCATCCATCTTATTCGATGGATCTTGCACCGTGCGACTTCTGTCTGTTTCCTAAGGTGAAATCTGTATTAAAAAAGAATATCTGTATATCAAAAGATTTGAGCCAAAAGCGGCACGCGTTCTAAACGAGCTGGCAGAAAAAGACTTCCAACACTGTTTCGAACAATGGAATGGCAGGAACAATGGTTGCAGGGATAGAGGAAAGGTGTATATTGAAGGTAATAATAAGTAAAAATGTATGAAATAAAATGTTTTACAGCGTCAGTCTCGTTATTTAATCATCAAACCTCGTATAGTGCCTTCTTCAAATACAAACTATATTAAATTAAACTATATGAAACTAGATTAAACTAAACTATATGAAACAGTTTAATATAGTTCGCAATTTTAGGCACGGTATGTCGAAACAGTTGTAATATATACAACTTTTAAATATAGTGGTCATTTACACAAAACACTTATGGAGGTCGTGGATGAAGGGATAGAATTCTCAAATTGTGACGTTATTTAGACATTTGAGGCAGCTATCTTTTGGTGTAATTATAGCTATTAAATGATAATAGAAAAAGGTCTATTGTTTTTTTTTATTTTAGATCTATCTGGTTTTGAAAATACATTGATGGTGTATCTGGTTTTGAAACTTATTTATGTGATTTATCTGTTTTTGAAAATATACAAAATAAAAGAAAATGTGTATTTGTAAAAAAAGTAACTTAATTTTTAATCCTAATTACTATTTTAAACAACTAAGTCGGTAACTTCATGAGCGAATTCATACTGCTCTTCAGGGTTCAAGGTTTCAAACATTTTCAATTCGCGCCAAAATGTTTTGCTAATTGTAAAACAAAACGTTAAAACGTTTAAAATCGTTAAACATCGCGTAATTTTCAAGGGGAAAACTTTTACACCAACAGGTATAGATTTCTATATCCTTTATTTTTTTAGATTTGTAACTTCCTATGTCAGTTTTGTAGTGCACCTCGCCCTTAACAAGGATGTTACCGTTTTTGGTGTTACGTTATATAACAACTGTTTATCAATCGATATTTATTCCAGCTAAAGATCGAACAGTTGCGAATTCGGAAAAAAAAGATTTGTGTACTTCTGAGGATCTATTATAACATCAGACCTTTGAATATTTTTTTCAATATGTGCGAAAATTTTGTCGGGTGGAAGAAACGAATGCCCAACAGCAGGAAAAATGTATTCTATACTCGTGACGTTCTGATGGGCATTTTTTAAAAACCATACAGTTAATATTCCCAACGTATGAAATTTTTTATTTTAAGCTGCATATACGTCTGAACCCATATGAATCGCTCTAATAGTTTCCCAAATATCGACATTGGATAGATAGTAATATACTGCAGAACATATTTCGTTGGGTCCTTTATTACGTTTTATTTCATTTTATTTATAGGTTAATACATTTTCTTTTGTTTGTCAATTCTTCTATTGGAACCTTCGGAGTAAAAAACTAAACTTGAAGAGATTTACCACTAAACACCAAATCACGATTTTTGAACTGCTCGACGCACGTTTTGCTAACCATGTTAGCATCATAAGGAGATGATTTAATCTTTACGGTTAGCGAAACGTGCGTCGAGCAGTTAAAAAAAAGTGATTTGGTGTTTAGTGGTAAATCTCTTCAAGTTTAGTGTTCTTTTGTTTGCTTAAATTTTGAGTTAACGACGACTACGATGATGTTTGTTATATTTGTATATAACCATAACTGTCTAGAATAACAAGCACTTTGATCTGAGACCCGAGATAGAACTTGATTCTTCTGGCAATCAAATGATATTAGATCAACTCTTTTTTCCTTTAAAAACGAATACAATGATTGCGCCTTTAAGTTATGGCATCTCTTTTCAGCCATCAACATTACTTTACTTATTGGTTCATTCCCAGTATTCATGCTTTCATCGAGGGAAATGCAAGTTGAACATTGATCCGATCTTAGGCTTCCAAAACCTATATTAAACACTGTCTGGAATATATGTCTATAATATGACGGTTTAACTTTCAAGGATTGATCGACAACCTGTACATCATACATTCCTCACGTTTTGTATGTGTTAAGAGCAGAATTCAAATATAAGCGGTTGCGAGTTTTACTTCTACAATAATGAGTTTCTATTAGTTTAATTTTTTTGATAAAATTTACAATGGAGTTTCTTTTATTTTCATACATTTTCAGTTTCCGTTCACCACCTCGGCGCTTAGTGGGCATTTCACCAGTTCTGGTGTGTCGGGAAACAACATCTGCAATTCTATTTTTAGATAGCCGCAGAATATACAAAAATGCCTTTTGAGAAACACACATTTTGTTCTTCTTTACTTTTATGGAAATAAAATATTTTGCAGTCATTAATTTCGGTCTTTTCTTATTATTAATATGTTTTAATTATTATATGTATTAATGTTTTTATCGGTCTTATACCGTGTGTCCCAGCCAAATGGAATAAATTCGTTAATAAATAAATGGGGGCGTGTTCGAAAAAACGCTCGAACACGTCGATTGGTAGTTTTAGATGCGCATTTTTTTCAACAAAAATTTTTGATACAGGGTGTATCATGTAACAGTGGCCAATACCAACTTTCTTATTTTAAATACAACACCTTGCATATTATTTAATTTTTGGATTTTTCGGGAAATTCTAGACATATTTCATGTAAAATATCCTAGACTTATCTTCAACTGTTTTGGAAATATTAAGTAATTCTTCGAACATTATCAGCAAATAGGCAAAGATATAAAATCAGGTTTTTGAAAGGTAGGTATTTGTTGTATGAAACGTCAAAAAAACCAACGTGCCTTTTAAATTTGTTTTCTTTGACATGTGCGATTCATTTGATTTAAACATGGTGTATTTATCAGTCATAAAATAACTATCTTAATGATGATAGGTTATGGAGATAGGACACGAACTCAAGCCGAAGTTATTCGTCTCTTTAGGGAAAAATATCCTGACTTACCACCCATATCCCAAGGTACAGTAAATAAAGTTGAAAAACCATTTAGAGAACTGGGACACGTGAGACAAATTAAGAAGGAAGCAGTGTCGTTGACCGATAACAAAAAATTGGATGTAATGCTTGCACTCTAAGACAATCCGCATACCTCAACTCGACAAGTTGCCTTAGAAAACAATGTTGGTCGCTCTTCGGTTGCCAGAATATTGAAAGAGAATAAAATGCATCTGTATAAGCTACAGACTACTCAAGAGCTTAGTGAAGACGACTTCGACAGGAGAATGGAGTTTTGCGAACAAATGATGCACAGAATAGACAACAACCTTGTGAGAGTGGAAAATGTTTTATTTTCTGATGAATCTACTTTTACTCTTCATGGGCATGTCAATCGCCAGAACTGCCGTTATTGGTCGAGAGAAAATCCTCACTGGATGCGGGAAATTCACACACAAAGACCTGAAAAGATTAATGTCTGGGCAGGTATTATAGGAGATCAAATAATTGGTCCCATATTGTTCGATCAAAATTTAAATGGGGTAAATTACTTAGACTTTCTCCAAAATCAGCTCATTCCAAATCTTATAAATTTGTATCCTAATAGAAGAAATCCTCAATTGCTAGCCGACACAATTTGGTTCCAACAAGATGGAGCACCCCCCCTTACCAAGTTAATGTGCGGCAGTACCTCGATAATGTGTTTCCAAATCGATGGATTGGGAGGAGAGGGCCACTAGAATGGCCACCAAGGTCCCCGGACCGCACTCCGTTAAATTTTTTTTATGGGGATATCTCAAAAGCGTCGTATACAAAACCAAGCCACAAGATCTGAATGATTTAAGAGGACGCATTACCGACAGCATTAGGTCAATTACGCCACAAACATGAAATAATGTCAAGAATCAGTTTTACTTGAGATTGGGGTGTTGCCAGGACGTCCAGGGTTCACAATTCGAGCATTTGTTACATTAAATGTTGTAAATAAAAAATTAGTACAAAAACTAAATAGTCTTGAAAATTCCACAATTTTGTTTACAGTGTTAAAAAAAGTGTAGTTGCGCATTTTTTCCAACGAAAACCTTTTATACAGGGTGTGTCATGTAACAGAAGCCAATACCATATTTCTATTGTGTGTTGTAGCGAATTTCTGTAATCAAATAATTTTCAAAAAAAAAAAAAAAAATCAGTTAATTTTTGCAATAAATCTGAAAACACTTAATATTTCCGAAACAGTTGAAGATAAGTCTAGGATATTTTACATGAAATATGTCTAGAATTTCCTGAAGAATCCAAAAATTAAATAATAACAGGGTGTTGTATTTAAAATAAGAAAGTTGGTATTGGCCACTGTTACATGACACACCCTGTATAACAAATTTTGTTGAAAAAAATGCGCAATTAAAAATACCAATCGACGTGTTCGAGCGTTTTTTCGAACACGCCCCCATTTATTTATTAACGAATTTATTCCATTTGGCTGGGACACACGGTATATTGTTAGCATCTGTATACTTCAGTAAAAATGTATCTTGTCTTGTATTTAGCTCTGAAATGTATACATTAATGTAAAATTTCTTATGAAAAATTAACTAGTAACCTCTTGTTACTTCCCTGCAAATATACAATGATCCTTTCTTGCTGTATTGGTTTGAGATATCTGCTCTTTAGTGGACCAGGGGAGGCATACCTGTAAATACAAAGATCTGTAGCATCACATGTCCTTATGTGGGGCTGAAACCACAAATAAGAGAAAAGAAAACTTTAATATTCACACTATTTTCTATATATATATATATATATATATATATATATAGCGCCCCGAAGCGAGGCCGAGGAAAATAAGCATGCAAAAATGATACTGTAAAATTAGAAACGCAAACTAAGTCAAAAACTGAACATACCTGTTACCACCTTTGCTTTCTTAGTTTTGCTCTTTCCCATAAATTTTCGTTTCTCTTTTTCTTACGCGAATTCTCAGCATTTTCGAAAGAATTGATTTCTGTTACTTCAACCGAAACTTCAACAATCCAAATTACAAGCCAGACAGATGACGCTTTGCCAGCTTACAGCTCACATGTCATCCCCTCTTAAGCCTGTTTTACCGTTAATGTAATGTAACCGCCAATGCAATGCACATAATTTTTATTGAATCTATCTGGTTTAGAAAGTAATATTTTGATACTTATTTGCTTTTGAAACTAACCAAAATATTTACAAGCCAATATAGAATTGATGTATCGGAAATTGAATCTTAAACTTTATGGTATACATAAAAAATGCTTTAACCTCACAAAATCTCAATTATGCAAAATGTTGATGTATCTATGCAAAGGAAAAGCAAAATAGTAGTTACGTAACAACAAAAATGTCTCGTTTATCACGAAGAGAGAAGAGATATACATTTTACAAAGCTAAAATGTCTACGGTTTTCTGCAATTATCCCTCGAAAGGGTTTCATTACAATGCCCCTAATCTCGCTTAATCTGATTAGAATATCGTTAAGCCTGTAAATCTAAGTTGGGCTTTGGGATAATAGTAAACTATCTTTGTTTTACAGCATCCGATGCGAAAAGTTTCATTATACAATGTTAGGTTTTTACTAGAGTTTAAACACATTGACATATTTAGGGATTTTAAACAAAAAGAATGCATTCTCGCCTGCGATTTATATGTTAGTTGAATAAGTTATATAATTTGAGGTACGTCTTTTATGAAAGGTAAGCAAGTTGGCAACCGTTTGTCAGCATCTTTACTCCTTAATATCTTAGCTTGTCGAAGAACTACAGAACATCTGTTTTTCTGAATAAGTCTAGTATGGTCTTGAGGGTATTGTTTACAGTAGTAGATCACTTTTGGTTTTTGTTCGAGATGAGATTATTGCTGTAACTGCATTAGAATGTCATATTCTAGAACATTATTTTAACGTAAGGCAATACGCTCTGCCTTTATAGTAACGGCCCCGTTACATAACATATTTGCGCCTATACTTTTACCTATCCTATAAGATGTCCAGATCATTTTCCAGACAAACGCTTGTGGTACATTAACAATAGGTGACTTGTAAGTTTACCCAATCCTCTCCAAATGGTAGAAGACCGAAGACGTGAGGTATAGCTAATCTGGAGTAAAATACCTCACGACTAATTCGAGCCGTTTATTCATTCAGTGCTTAGACGAGTCAATTAATGTAGGAGGATTACACACCTTACTAATTAAAGAGTAGTCGAGCTAAATGATCTATGTGCCAAAATATCGGAAACTATCTTTTTTCTATTTATGTAATATATGTACCAGTTGCAATGGGCTGCTATAAGATCTAAGTGTCGACATTACCATATTTGTTAACAAAAGTAAACATAGATGGTGTAGTCTGTATGTCCAGAAGCGTAATGTATGCTAAATGACCTAAGTGTCAAGCCGTCTATTGAATGGTGTTGTTTTGTATTAATAACGCGTTGTTGTTTGTGACTAGTTGTTGTTTGTGACAAAAACCTGATAAATCTGTCCCAATAAGTGAGGTTATTATAAGTTATTGTTTTTATTAATAAGAGTTTTACGGTATTCTTTAATTCCTAAATACCAAAAATATAGAGCTGTCGTTTTATATATTGATATATTAAATTTGGTTTCAGGTGATCTGTAAATGTAAATGCAGCTGTGCAGATGTAGTTGATATGTACAGTGAGCTGGGACTCAATGAGCAAAGTAACTGCTTTATGGGATTATTGCAAATTTTACCGATACAACGTCGCCGCCATGGGCCTTATGGTGACTCGGCACAAAGCAAAAGGCAATGTACCATAAGCTTTGTTGTTTCAGATGGAAAAGAAAATTTAAAAAGGGTATGTAAAGAGACCTTTGTGGAGACATTTGCTATTAGTCCTCAAAAGATTATAAAAGTATAAAAAAGTTTAAATATACCCTCTCTGATAGGGAGATAGTAAACGACTACGTCAACTGTTTCCCAAGGAAAGAGAGCCATTACATCCGATCAAGAAATGAATAACTTTATTTCAGTCCTAGGTGTGGGTGTGGGTGTGGGTGTGGGTGTGGGTGTGGATCTCAATATAAATAGGCTATTTAATGCTTTTAAAATAAAATATCCCGAAAGTAAAATAAACTATAAGTTTTATAGAATGGTTTTCAGAAAGGATTTTCCTAAGTTTTTATTTAAAAAACCACGAGTTGATACATGCAAAACTTGTGATTTGCCAAATTTAAGAAGCAAGGATAGAGATGTTAATGTTGCAAGAAAAGCGAACACTGAGTTAGAATTGCATCACAGAAAAACAGAAAATGTTTTTAAGGCTGTTCAAAAAGTTAGTATAAGTAGTACTTTACCAGGTAGTAAGACTTGTACTGTTACCATAGACTTACAAAAAGTTTTTTCTCTTCCGAAATTGACATATAGTAACATGTATTACAGTCGGCAACTCTCGTTCTACAACTGTGGAATACATGTTGCAGATAATTCAGATGGAATAATGTGTATCTGACATGAAGGATGACCGGAGCGAGGTGGTAACGAAATGGCATTGTGCCTGCTACAAGCTCTAAGAGTATAGAGCGACAACTGCGCAGGACAAATAATAAACAGAATGTTTATCTTCTTATACATGTTCCTAGTGGCTAATAGACATTTTGACACCATAGAGAATACATTTTTAGCTTCGGGCAATAATTTTTCTTCCTCGGATAAAGATTTTGCTCTGATTGGAAAACGAGCAAAAAGTGCCAAACTGCAGATTGTAAAAGATTCAGTAATTTCTAGTTCAAGACCTTTCAGACCATATAAGGTATTAGATATGGGTGGATGTTTTTTTTTACTTTGATAAATCCTCAAAGCATATTATAGATACATCAACACTTAGCATAAGTCAAATATCGTGGCTGCGTGTGACTAAAGAAGAACCAGGCCTAATACAATACAAGACAAATTTTGGTGGCTTAGTTTTCTGGGAGAAATGCTGTGTATTGAAAAAGGGTGTGATTATAGGAAATATAAAGTCAATAGAACTATTGGCCTTAGTATTAATCAGCCTATAAATGAGAGTAAGACAAAAAGATATTCATGCAATGCTTGAATTTCTTGATGAAAAAACTTCTTCTTCTTTACATTTATATTAGATTATTT